>ML808962.1:113516-159625 GCA_009831015.1 Picea engelmannii | reverse complement strand
TATGAGATCCAACTTATTCTAAATTTAGGAAGAGAGGTTGAGAGAATATCTCAACAATCTCCAACAAAATCTAACAAAACAAAACCAAATCTATTTACATTTATGGAAGCATTATCTACAACACCAAGTGGGTACATAGAAATTGGCTATGTTTCTGTGCTTTCAAGCTTTCTCCTACTCTTAAGGTATGAGAATATGATTATGTTTACAATGATCTATTTCTAGACCAATTACTTCACATACACCACATATTGTGAAGGAAAACTACAACAAATCAACACAACCCAACCTGTTCAATAACTAATACACCAACACTATAATCAATCAGTAAATAAATTCTCTATTGGGACACAAGGCAAGGTGTATATGCATACTTTGGCTCACCCATCAGAGTATTGTATGAATACTATCTTCAAAGGTCTCTTGACTAGAGAACAAGGAAATATTCATAGTTTCATAATTAGGATATTGTAATCATGAACTATCCAGGGAACTTGCAAAAATCTAATTGTTTTGAGATATCATGCTTGGATAAGCTTTGGTGCTTGAACTAATATATCCTAAATGTAAATAGCTCCAAAAACCCAATCCCACCTCCAAGTTTCCCTTGAGTATCAAAATTTCAATTCAATATCATTCACTTGTCACCATTCAATGACATATATATGAGAAGGATGTTTTTCTTCCTTAATCCATTTAACACTATTTTAATACAATATCCATGTGATGATAGTTTTCTTTCAAAATTTATAAAATAGTTTTTAAATGTCATGGGAACAATTGTTTGTAAGAGACATTTACTGTATTTCACTATGAGAAGATGACCATTCATATAACCATCACATAAATGTCGTGCAATTCTACCATAGCAAGCTAGATTGAGAGGTAATTGAGAGCCAAACTCTTGAAGAAGGAATAATTTCATAACATAGATTTTGGATTGGTGGCATGAGCTGCAATTACTCTCACTCCAAACTATTATTCCAGCTTCCCAATACTCTCACATGACCAACTACTTGGAGTGTACACTTTCGATGATGAATGGGACAACCCAACTAGATACTCACATGCCTATCTTCATCTTGTGCGATCTACAAAAGAGAATGCAACATAATACCACATGAGTACGACCACAATAAATCTTTGAGTAATGTTTAATGCTAGTCTACAGGAATGTATGGTCCTCTGGCTTAGGAAAATGGTTGAGGATGGTCTATCTATAGACAATGGTCTCCCTTAGACAATAAATTGTCATTTCTCAAAGATAGAATTCTCAACTATTTAATTAATTCCAACAACTAAAGCATGACACCCTTTGATCTCCAATATTTGAGTAAAATGAATGGTAGGTATTAAAGAGTTATTGACACTCAGATTTTTAATTGAAGCAACAATATTTTTGTCTATGTGCATGTATAACAATGCAGCAATGGAAGTATGAGAGCGTAGTCCCAAATAGATTATAATTGTTAGGTACTCAAACCATGAGTGATTTCTCTCCAACCTCTTCTTGCTATCTACTTACATAATCTCCACACAACCACAAATTGAACACAACGATTTGATTTTTTTTTTTTCTTACAATGTGTTATCTATTACAACTAAGTCTGGATCTTAATTAGTTGTGATTGAAAATTAAGAGAGAAGTGATCATGTATTCTTTTCATATCCTAAAAATAATGGAATCATAACAATGGCGTAGACCATTACCCAAACCAAACAAAATTATAGTGACATAGAATTGAAAGCATTACACAACAATTAAATCACATCATAAGACATGGAGATTTTACCCTAGAAACCTAAATGGGAAAACCAACATTCAATAGTTTCTCAGTGCTCTTATTCCGACAATCTCTATTACAATGTAGTTGAAGGCTCTATGGCCATTCAACAATTCACACAACTCCTTCTCCTTTGCATTCTCTCCTACTAGCCCAAAAAAGACCCTTTGAGAGTGAAAGTACAAAAATAATTAGGGAGAGATGGGGTAATGGAAGGCCAAAAAGTCAGACCTTTCATTTCCCATTCCCTGAGTCTTTTATCTCTTATTCTATTTATTCTATTTTAATTAATTCATGTTTTCTTCTCCTTTGTCTTATTCCACTTTACTTTGCATTATCTTTTACATAGTTACTAACCTTCATTAATATTTGAATTATGTTTGCAAGTACCAAGTCTTACAACCATTCACTTGTTTAGATCCATTTTGGATCATATTTGGAAGCATGTTTCATCCATAAAATAGCTCCTTCACATTTGTATTGATAAGTGGCACCCTTATCCCTCCAAGGATTGATTCTATAACTTATTTTCAACAAACACTTTGGGGTAAATTGCATTAAAATAATTCCTTTTACCTTAAATACACACCCAACTGATGAATGCATCAAATAAGTTTGATCATCCAAGAGGTTGAATGTAGTAAACTAACCCTTTTCAACCATATAGCCTACCTCAAAGTAGTTGATTGTAAAAAACTAGTTCTTTCATTCATTCGTTGTTTCATGACTCCATTATCCCTTAGATTGATAGGCACTAAATCCCTTTTTCCATTTCCACTACCACATATGTTGGAAATCTAATCCATTAGGGTTATGCTATTTTGTATTATTCACTTGAGAAGGAATATGAAAAGTTGAGTGAATAGAAACTATCATCGAGAGTCCAAGATACCTCTTGGAAGATGAATCCAAAGGTCATAGATCATGAATTTATATGTGTATCATATTAATAAAATGCATATCACACTGATATCCATTTGAGGGTATTCTAACAATGGTGTCAAAGCACCTATAGTTCTTAGGTCATGAATTAAGCTATGGTAGTTGTCCATATCATCATGGGAAAAGAGGAGAGTTTGTTGCAGACCCAATTTAAATCTATGATTCTTTTCCTCGTCTAGAAATTCCTCTATCTCATTTATTCCCTTGGGCGTTTTCATTCCTATGTGTAGAAACATCTCTCTGCTTCATTGCTTATGCCCATCTATGTTAGTCTACCTTCCTCAACATTATTCACACCCCTCATCTATCTCCCACTCTTAGAAATCCTCTCCCTCTATATATCTCTACAAGCTCATTGTATTGTTACTGGACTCTATCCCACCTCTCATCTTCCTCTCTCTACAATATTTGGACACAGCGAAATCCACTGTGTACTCGAGTTGCATTGTTTGGATGATTTTAAAATGACTAGAGAAGAAATGTGTATGCTACACTTTATAAAAAGGTGATCTATGATATTTGTCGACGACTTCACATCTGGAAGCAAAATCTGAGAGTGATTCATAAATCACTATGGTCCTTCACCATCACATGTACAGTGTGTGAATCCACTAGCTCATTTTCCATAGCTATGTTGGGATATTTAATTGTGAAAATCCATATCCAATTCCCTAGTCGACTGATCTTAAACAATGTGGAAAGTATTATGGGATGCATAATAAACTCGACACCTTTGCAATGCAACTCATATTCCTCCAATGGAAGTGAAACATACCATATTTTAACCTATGCCCAACCATGTCTACTATCGCATGGTTAGGAGGGATATCTTTTTCGCATCTGACCACATATCTACACCAAGTAGATGACAACACTAATTTTCAGTGGTTGCATGGTATAAATCTCAAACTGAGAATCAACTAAGGTTCTATATTTTGTTTGACAGAACCATACCATACATATGTAGAGGCTCTAATTATTTATATAAATAAATAGCTAACAATATTTCAAGGTTGTCCAAGAGAAAAGATACCAAATGTGTGCCAACAAGTTTCATCCCTGTAAGATCACGATTCCTTGGTAAGTATCCAAAGAGTAGCTTCCATATAGTTGGATGAAGTCGCCCATGATATGGTATTACTTTAAAATCCAAACATTGCAACTCAACCATTTTTATGACCTTCTTGGAAAGCTCGATGTTCAATTTTCCTTGTCAAATATCATTTGAAAAACTTTTATTAACCTATATATTGGAAAATTGTGGAGGAGATGAATTTCCAGTAATAGAGGGTAAACATAAATTAGGAGCTGACCACTAGTTGACCAATGTATCATCAATTTGATTTGATGCTAAACTGTCATATTTCTGATTTGAGCTTTCATCCGATTTCAAAGTTGTTTCATTTGTTCTTTCCTCCATTATCTCACAATCATTTTGAATGCTTGGCTTATTTACCATACCCACACCATACCTAGCCTAACAATTGAGGGTTTCAGAGGCTGTTGGATCTCATCTTGTAATCATAGATAGAAATCCATCATTATTATGCTCCATTTCCATTATCTACATCTCACTCAAATTGCTTCGGGAAAAATATTGTATGGGTGTTGAAAGGAAGAGCGATGATTTCCTAGTTGCAATCTCAGTATAGCATATTTGTTCAATGCATTGAAATATATTGCTTCATGCTTGTTTGGATTTTCCTTGACATCTATTTGCTTACAATTGAGAATGTATCCTAAAGGAATGGAAAGGTTGTGGCTGGTGGTCTCCCTCCATTTGTAAAGATAGACATGATACATCTGTTGGCTTGAGCAAATGACATAAGTTGGGTATTATTCATAGTTTCCTTATGTGTACACATTTGAATGAAGCTTCTTGTATAGTTTCCTCCACATATATTTCTTTCTCTAGAGTGGTAATATATTTTGATTCATTTCCAAGATACCTAGATGATCATGTAGCATGGTAGATAATGATGAATTAGAAAACAAACTCCTTGGTTGTGCCCTCTTCTTCTTTCAATACCTTAATAGTGGCATAATTTCAAATAGTCTTTTCGTAATTTTACTTGTAATTTTTTGAAATTAAGTTGGATTATATTGTAATGAGTGCATTTTCGATAGAATTCGACACCCTCCATTTGCCGAGTTTGAATTATTGAGTCTCATTGTTAAAGGGTGGAGTTGCAAAAAATCCTTTGAGGTCTAAGTTAGAATTTAAATGGCTCGAATTGATGAATTATTAGAGTTAATGATTACTCTAATACTCTCTACTATTGACAATACACTCATAATTGAAAAATCAACTCTCACTAATGTTCTAACCTATTTACAATATTTGTAGGACAAAATAGAACTTCTCCAGCTTGAATTGCAACTCCAACAAGATGAAATACAACAAAATAATCAACATTATGAACTAGTCCTTGTTTAGAACAATTATCTTTTTGAATTTGAGAATGATTCCTATAAGTAGCCAACACATGATCAAATCAATGATGCCATATCAGAAGCAGATTCAAACGAAGATGAAGTTTGTCATAAACAAGCTCCACTTGCACTTTCAAAGCCCATCATCAGACCTTGGGAATAAATCATCAACAACAAGTGCATAACATGTCTTTGATACAAATGGAAGCGACCTCTCACATTCCATATTATTCCAAACCAATCTAGTTCTAGAGTGTTGGATTCCTTCAAGAAAATCCAGCTTCACCTTCTCACGTTCAAGATCAGATTCCTAAATGCCAACATTGTCATTGACTTGGCCACATCTATGATCAATGTTTTTATATTCATCCTTTTGAGCATTGTGGAAAGATGATCATCCTTTATACAAATGTTCCAAACAAAACCCGCAAGAGTAAAAATCACTATGGGTGGATCACTTATTGGAAATGTTCATCAATAACCAAGAAGATATATCAGTCATAGCAAAGAATTCATTCTTGAGTATTGACACATCTTGCAGTGGAAACATTTTTATCTTCTCACCTTGACTCTGACAGGGGGGAATAATATCAATGATTGGCGGTCAGCCTTCATCTTTCAAAGTCTTATCAATCAAGAAAGAACAAGCTAGCCAGAGTCAGAGCCATATTCAATCAACATGATTTGGATTGTGGTCTTACTTAAACCACCATTTAGTAGAATAATTACAACTTTTGCTAGACAACAGTTTGTTGTGATATTTAAACCACCATTTGAGAGCATTTCCAATTAGCAGAAGACATTAACTTCTAGTTAAATTTGAAAATGTTCTGGGAACCATTGAGATTTAGAGCCATGTTCTATATTTTGTGGTCTTCCTTAACCCACCATTTAATAGAAGACATCAACTTCTTCTAGCCATTTGGTTTGTCGTCATCCCAAAACCAATAGTTTCAGAGACACATTCAACCATTGGTATTTGTCCACTTCTAGATTTCAACTCTCTACTTGGAATCACACACACCCTTTCAGATAAAGGGGGGGAATGTTGAAAATCTAATCCATTAGGGTTATGATATTTTGTATTATTCACTTCAGAAGGAATATGAAAAGTCACATGAATAAGAATTGTCATTGGGAGTCCATGAGATCTCTTGGAAGATAAATGAAAAGGTCATAGACCATGTATTTATGTGTGTATCATATTAATAAAATTCATATCACACTTATCTCCATTTGAGGGTATTCTAACAACATACCATTACTCCAACCATTTTTTTTTTTTTTTATCAAGGCTTACTCTTTATTTTTCACCTTCATCCTCCACTCCATAACCTTGATAACTTTATCCTTACAGAAGCCCCACTTGAGTTGGAGAATAGCCAACCAAAAAAGAGAGGAAGAGTTACTATTGTGATAGTGGGTAGCCTTCCTAAGTTGCACAAAACTAGCCCCTTGATGCTTGGGACTTTACACTTTGTGGGTGCTAGATTTTATTGTAACACTCTCAATACCATTCCAACACATTTGTGAGAAGTATTTCATCTATTGGGTAGACTCGTATATCTACACAATACACTATATTACCCTTTCTAAGTTTCCCACACCATACCAATAACATCCTGCTTATTCAAAATTTATATCATTTTGGTGTTGTTAGACCTCAAACACTTTATTTCCCAGCTAACCTTTCCATCCCTCTCACTCATGTGGTTCAAGGATGCATCCTCCACAATTTTTTTATTGTATTAAACTATAAATGCACTACTTCTAGTGCTTGTAATCATTGTCACCACAAAATATTTCTAAACATTGAGTGAGGTTTTTCCACATCCTCTTTGGTGACTGTTGAGAACTTGAGTTCATTATTTGCCAATATCAACCCCTACAATGCACAATTACCCTCATTCTAGCCCTTATGGATTTTTCACTCTCAGGATTTGTAACTCACTCTCTTCTCAATGTCTGATGCCAAACCTTCATCACATAAAAATTAGAAAATAGAATTAAGAACCATTACTCAAAACTTGAATTTTTTTTCTAGTATACATAGGCACTCCATATTCATGGTTGCAATTGGTGTCCATGTTTTAGTAGGATATGCGCTACAAGTGCAGTGCACATTGAGAGAGGGGAAACACATAGTGAATCTCCTAGGAGAGATTCAACCCAAGAGAGGTGGGGATTGAGAGAAGTGTGATTTAGACCATGCCACTTGAATAGTGTCATGTGCATGTGGCACCTTTATGTTGATCTTATTGCTTGATAGAGGATAGTGGGAGGGGGCCTCCAACCTTGTTCCTCTTTTAAAAAAAGTTTCCATTTCCTTGCTTAAGAATTACAAACTTAATTTTTTATTTCACTTATATTCTCCCACTTTTTTTAATAACTCAAAGTCTCGTTTTTAAATTGCTTGCCTCTCTTTACTCTCTCGTTGCTCTAATATCAATATTTGACCTACTCAAACTGCTCACTTTTACACATGCTCTCCATATTATAATTTCACTCCTCTTGTTCCTTTCGATTTCCACTCTCTTGCGAAGAATGGGTTGGGATAACCTCGTTTATATAATCCTTCATCCTATCTTTAACTTTCCCATTAATTTTAGAAACTAGATTTTCTTTTTAATTTTAATTGACAACTTTCATTCAAACTTATCTCTCTATTTGATGTTTCATTATCTACTATAGGTTTTCAAAATTCTTTTCATTCGTTTGAAGATGCCCTTCACTCTATATTGCCTCATTAATTTTTTCCTCATTTAATAGTTCTCCTCTTCACACATACATCCACCTTACCACAACATGGATTCTTCTTTGTCACGAATAGGATCCGCCAAAGAGGCAACTTCATTCAAAAATTTTGTAGAGTCCTTATGCTCTCCCTACCCATCTTTCAATGCATGAGTCCTTTCCACCACAGCCTCAATTATGTGAGTTCCGTTTGACTCTCTCTGTCACGAAATGAGTCTCATTTTTCGTTGCACTCTCATACTATTGCCACACTTTCCTATCATGAATCAACCTCATTTTTTCCTATGGAGTTCCCTGACAAGTTGGCACATGGTCATGGCCACAAGAATAAGGCTCAATCCCAAGATCCCACATCCACCATGAACACCTCCTCTTTTGTGAGTATTTCCCCTTGGTCAAAACATAGAAATTTTAGACAACACCTTTCCCCTTCGACCCCTCCTCTTCTCCTTCAGTGCACTCTTCTCCTCTGCCCAATCCCCTTTCCTCTTCAACCCTTCCATTATCCCCCCTCTGCTCCGTAGTACCTCACGCATATATGTGACATCCCACCCCCTCCATTCCCTCCTCCATTCTCTTGTAATCCCCCACTCTTCGCCCAACATTATGATGGCCTCTCAACCAACCATGATTCCAACAGGTAACAACACGAGGTCTAGTAAGGGGAATCAACAAGGGGAAATAGGCTCTCCATAAAAAAAAAATATAGAGAAAGGGGACAAGCAAGGTGAAATCCTAGTGGTGGATTTGCAACAAAACAACCCTGTAGGCTTGCAATCCAAAGACACAACCGAACTCCAAATTCCCCAACATAATTCATATTCTGACAACACGATAGCTCCCTCCAAGGACCCAATTTTACTATCAATGCAACTGCATAATTTTGCTCAATTATTGGAATGACTATAGGTTGAAGTGATCACTCTATCAACTAGAGTCTCTGAATTTGAGTAAGAGAATGTCTCCCTTAGGAAAATGTAGGAGGAAAACCAAGTGCAAGAAACCCTCCACCCACCTAATGATGCCTTACATGCATAAATTCTTTATCTCAAATAAAATCATGAGGAGTTTCAAACTCAACAAGATAGATTTAAACAAGAAACCAAGAACACTTGGGCACTGGGGGTTCAAGGTAGGGATAAGGCTCCCCCCCTAGTTGTGGTTGAGGAATTATTTCAAACCAAGCTCATAAAGGAATGCATTAGGTGAAATTGGGAGTTGAACCTAAAGGTTAGGGGGCTATCCTCACCCTCTCCATCCCCAAACCCCTTACAAATTGGCACCATGTTCCTTCGAGACACCCTTGATCTCCCAGACATTTCTCTAGAGAGAATTTGGTTCAGATTGGACTCTACTCTTTTCATCAAGTTTAGGGAAATGAGAGATCAACTTCAATCCTTCTAGGCCAAGAGGATATTATTTTTCCTCCCTATCAAGATTTAACTTGATGAGAATCTTACCAAATCCCAAGTTGTGGAGCTAAAATGCTCCCATGAATTGGTTGTGGAAGCACAACAGGTAGGGAAGTGTGTTTTCATTAGATTCCTCATGGCCATCATTAGGGATCCCCCCCCAAGGAACTCCTAGGATGAGTTTTCTAAATGATAGGCCCATTGGAGGAGGCAACAAGGATTAGGTATCTTAGTGGGGTACTATAACAACAATGGTTCATTTGGTCATCATCGAGTATGATTTATGATTCTCTTGGTTCATCAAATATTCTCTTTATTATTATGACCCATTTTTTACCACTCCCATATATAGAAAGTTATCATTCATTCTTATCTTACAAATAAGATACAAGAGCTTCATGTGGCATCATAGGGTCAAGTGGAGTTGCTTGCATGGCCAAAAAATACCTTTGGGGTAGGATTTCTTAAACAATCTCATATGAGTTTTCCAAGTTCATGTGGATTTAGATCAGTGGCTTTGGCCCTCTACCTAGAGACATCTACATTACAGTCTTTTACTTCCCCCCTACTTCATCTCAATTCTCCACTCATAGTGACTCAAAGAAGGACCCATACCTAGATCTATATGTTGGCATCACTCAATACTTAGTAGTTGGGGAGGTCATCCTCCTAGGTGACTTTAAGGGAGTTAAGATAGGGGGAAGGGAACATCTCACTCATCTACTTTTTGTAGATGATGTATTATGTTTCACTAATGGTATTGTAGATGAAGGGAAATTTGCAATTATGCAATAAGTCCACAAGAATGGAGATCAATCTCCATAAATATTCAAAATGTTTTCATGGAATTGATGATGTTACCCAACTGGATTTCAATAATTTGTTTCCATATACACTCTTGGATCTTGATGGAATCGTAAAATACTTGGGATTCATTTTGTAACCCAATATTTACTAGAAGCATGATTGGTAGTGGCTCTTAGGAAAGACCGAGAAAAGAATATATTCCTAATGTAATAGGTGGTTCTCTAGGAGGGAGGGGGTATTGATTTTGATCAAGTCCTTACTTAAGGATATACTTTTTTACTAACATTCTTTAGTGTATATCCCTAAGGGGGTGTTGGAAATGATTATAAGGACTTGTTTTAACTGTCTATGGAAGGGTCAAGTTGAGAAGGGGGGTTATCATCTTTCAAAGTGGTAGTCACTTTCCAAGACTAAAAGAGAGGGGGGAGGGGGACTCAAACATATCCATATATTTGGATAAGTTCTAGATTCAAAAATATTATGGAACCTCATAACTAAATTTTTTTTGGAAGAGAATCATAGTACAAAAGTACATTTCTCTGGTACTTTACTTGATTGGATCATAAGTGGTATGAAATATATAAAGAATGCCTCTAATCAGTGGAAATCATTAGTATAGGATTTTCTAGTCATTAGTTTCTTACATGAAGGGTTGGTAATGAAATATTGATTAGAGTGGGGTAGATGCTATTATGGGTTGTGAAAATAATATATTTCTTCCTAGGGGGTTGATACAACATCTACATGATGTAGGGATTTCTAAGTGATACACTAAGAAAACAACAACATGGTGGAATATTAACACCTAAGTGATATATGTTTGTTTACTACAATCTTTAGTTATGGATGAGGTAGTGGGAGAAACCACCTAACATAAAGGAAATATTCTTAGATGAGATTTACGTCATTTTTGAGCAGGTGGTGTATTAATTTTTTGACCATGGTAAGCAAATTTCGCACTCAAAAAATAATCCAAACACTAGGTCGATAGAAAAATAAAAACTCCAAAGAAATAACTTCTAGCTACATTAATCTACAAGTGCATACCACTGGAAATACAAATATAAAATAGACAAATATGAACTCTCAACCATAATGCTTGTTTCCTTCATATATGTCCATTATTCCTTTCTCATATGTTAAAAAGTATATAGTGGAAACATGGTGCATAGTTAGGGTAAGGACAAAATAACATTTCACTGATATCATACATGATCACATAAAAATATGAACCCTAGTTGAACACTTTTAAAAAACGGGGCACCAAATTTGTATTGAAAATACTATAGTCATTGTTTGAGAAGATCATTATATAAGCAAAAAAGTTAGAGAAGCCCTATAAAGAAAAAAAAAACATGATAACATATTAAATAAAGATGAAGGTACATAATTAAGTGACACTTGGTGCCCAATAATTAACATCATTAAAGAAAACATACCAACCTAATTAGATGTGTTATCTTGCTTTACTTGCAAGTAAACTGCTCTCTACACTTGGGTAGCATAATAATCTAAATACAGTTGATTCATTCTAGTCTTAATAAACTCTTAGATATTCATGATGAGCCCAACCTAGTGGCTCAAAACATTGAGAAAATAAACCACTTAAACATGGTATTCCAATGTATTTCGATTCATTCCTCTATGAATATGAACAATGCAACTCAAATTTTCATGGTGCACAACCACTAGATCCAACATATGATAGTTCACTTTTGCTACCAACTTGCAAAGCTATATAACCTTGGAACTATTAGAAGAAGTTGTCATGTAATATGCCTCTATTGAACTCATTGCCACTATTGCATGCTTTCTGCTAAACTAATACATTATACTTGAGCCCAAGCCAAAACAAAAACGTAATGTGCTCTTCCTAACACTAGCAACACATTCCCAGTTCAAATCCACAAAGCCATGCAACATCAAATCTCCATCCCCAACATACCTCAACCAATAGTGAAATGTGCCCTTCAAGTAGTGAGCACATTCTTTGCAACAGTCCAATGAATCTAACTCAACTCAAACATGAATTGGCTCAATATATTCATTGCAAAGAAAATATCAAGTCATGTATTCAACAAATACATGAGGGAACCTAGTAATTTCTTGCAGATTGAAGGTTCCACCAAATCTAAATCTAAATCCATAGTAAAATTCAAATTCAGAAGCATGGAAGCAGCCAGGGACTTTAAATCCATCATCTAAAATCTCTTTAGAATCTCTATTGTATAATTCCCTTGACCAAGGAATACCTCACCTATACCTTGCCACACCCTAAGACCCAAAAAATAATGCATAAGATCGATGCTATTCATATCAAAATCGGAGGCTAACTCCCCCTTTCACCATGCTATGATATTCTCACTAATACCTGTAAGGATAAAGTGATACAACACATGGTGCCTTACATCTAGAAAATAAACAATTGATTTAAAGAACCCTAGAACCAAAAAAATGATAGAAACCAGAACATATTACTGCTTTATTCACTAGGAAAAAATTCCTTGTAACATCCCCACTATAATCCCTCATTTAATTAATGTGTGTGTATGCGTGTGGCTACAACCAAAGCGATGCATATGTGAAATGTATTTCTGAATTTAATAATAAAATGTGATGCCGGCTGCTAAGGGGACATGGATAGAGATGGGGGATGAATTAATACACAAGATAATGGAGGGTCTAGGAGAATGTCTTAGAGGGGTCCAATGGTGGAATTACCCATGTCTATTAATTCCACCCACATTCCTAAATTTTAATGTATTAAACTCTAGTTTCTGATTAAGTGTTCCCAAATCCACTCATTGAATGCATGTAAGAGCGCAGGTGTGAGAAGTCAAATCCCATAGTTTTTGGTAGCATGGGGGTTGAGTACAATCATCTTAGAGAAGTGTGTGAGTTAATCAAGTAAGCGAAAGAGAGGAAATTCGTATGGGAAGCTACAACATTTTTTGGATAGTCAATGTTTTTCCACGAGGAGCAAGTAGAGAGCAAGAAAGAGAGCTTGGAGCTGGAGCATCCATAGAGGGAAAACTCTAGAGCATGCTGGAGCATATTTGGAGTTGAAGACTAAAGATCCAGGTTGTCATGTCTGAAGGGTGAACTCCTGAATGAGTTTCACTGTAACATCAAGTGTTTGTTGTTGTTTGTTGGTAGTTTTCTTGGCAACAAGTTCTGTTGAGTTTCCAACTAAGATATTCTCGGTTACCTTTGCCAACGATACCCTGCTAAACGAATGGGATGCCCAAGGGAATGAGATCAATGAAGGGGTACATTCCCTAGGTTGGGCAGGTCTATAGGAAGAGAGCCAGTTGATAATCAAGATAGCTATAGGATTATATCATTGGGTTATGGTATTTCTGAGCTATGAGTGGAAAATGAGAGACCACCTTTGTTTTTGGATTGTTATCCCTAGCTCGGGGGTGACTTGCTGTTGATATTTGGAACAAGTCTATGTTTGGATATAACGTCTGTCCCAAGAAATTAGTTGCATAACTGTTTATAAAAGATAAGTTTTTTTTTTTTTTTTTTATCTTGGTTCTGTTTGTATTATGAGTTTATTTGTTTTGCATAAACTCTGTGTATTTGAGAATGATTTATATGCTGCTATAATAAGCTATTTACTGCATTCATATGTGATTTTAGCATGTTGTAGATGCATCTAATTTATGGTAATAGACATCAATTAAATCTGTATGTAATTCGTTGCTAATAAGATACAAGAAATTAGTTAGTTAGCTATAAAATTTTAATTTATGAGCATTCCATGCAGTAATGTTCTTCAACTGGGCTGGGGGACGTTATATTATGGTATCAATGTCTCTGGTTCAAACACCGAGCTTGTATCGGCCAAGATGACTGCATATTGGGCGAATTCGTTGTTGCATATTTGTTTGTCACAGATTTGGAGAAAAACAAAGAAAAAATAGAGCGAAATCCCAAAATCCGTAAGAAAAATTCAAGTTTAAAGGAGTCATAATTGTGTAAGAGGTTCAATGGAGCCAATCTGCAAAGTTGCAGGGTTGAATTCGACTTGGAATGATCGAATTTCATGTTTTAATGGTCGTTGTAGAGTTGCAGGGTTGAATTTGACTTGGAATGATCGAATGTCATGTTTTAACGGTTGTTGTAGAGTTGCATGAATTTTGATGAATCAATGACCAATATTGCATTTGATATTGCGATCAACGACCTAGATTCATTTTGATAAATTTAAAAATTTATAATGTTTTATCCGTTTGGAAGGTTGAGTAAATCGACGACCGAGATTAATTTTTGACGGTTGGGAAAATGAAATAGATCGACGATGTGGATTCATTTCGGTTGTTGGAAAGTTGGAGTTGATTAACGGTAAAGATCATCTTGGATTGGAGATCAATGGCCTATATTCATTGAGGATTTGGTCAAAATTTCTAATTTTTGGAAATTTGCCAAGAGAAATCACTGACGACTGATGGTTGGATCGACGAGTTTGGCGATGAGTTTCGATCAACCAAAAGATAGCTTCGATGGCCAATGGTCGATGATCGGGCGTTGACAGAGTTGGACAAAGTTTGATAGATCAACAATTGAGATCATTTTTGAATGAGAGATTGACGGTCCAAATTCATCTAGGATTTTTGGTCAAAATTTTCTAAGTGTTGGAGTTGGCCAAAGGGAATCGTCGACAACCGATGGTAGGGTTGACCGGATTGGTGAAGTGCTTGGTCTCCAACGAGAATCGTTGATGACTGATGGGACGATGGTTGGGTTTCGATTTATTCAATGAAGTGTTTCGATCAAGCAAAATAGATTTCCAATGGTCGATGGGCCGATGGTCGAGTGTTGACCGATTCAACAAAGTGTTCGGGTCGTCCAAAAGAAATGATCGATGGTCGTCGAGGGAAAGAAGGTGATGAAATGTCATGCTACGTTAGCATCCAAGTTTCATACATGTCATCCAAATTGACACCTCGGTATGACGTGTCACTACACATCGACATCCATGTGTCATGCCCTGTCAGCAATTTCCACGTCAACTGATAGGGATGGTTGATGGTTGGGTCGGCCCAATTAGTAAGGAGTTTTTATCCACCAGCAAATATCACCGATGACCGATGGTTGAAGGTCGGTTTTCCTAGTTTGAAGATATGTTGCAAGTGTTTTCCAAGAGAAGTGGTCGACGACTGAGGATCGAGTGTCGGGGAGATCCGTAAGCAGGTTCAATTTGCTAAAGCGAATTGTCGATTGACCGATCACCCATGAAGCTCAAATCAACGGTCCAAATTGTTTTAAGTTTCTGATCAATGGTGGGAATTGATCTATGGGGTTTGGAAAGGTTTAGTAGATAAACAACTCAAATTTTACCTGATTTGAGATCAACGACTCAAATTCAAAGGGCTATTATAACAATAAAACAATCAATTTTATATGAAAAGTTTTGAATATTTCATATTTTTGATTGTCATTAACTTGAGAGACGATTTTGAGGCCTTAAACAATGTTTTTAGGCAATAAAAACCCACAATAATAAAGTGTACAAAGGTACACTATGTCTCGACATCTTAAATAAAAGAACTCAGAGAAATATATCCAATGAGCTATCCTAGGTGAAAAATAGAGTTAGTATGAGAAAGTTACAACCAAAACAATAAGGGTAAATTTTTCAGTGCTAGATTACTTCCAGAGGGAATATATCCTTGCTTAGAAGTCCATTTGGGGCTCAAGAGAAGTCTGTGGAAAGCTTATGAACCATAGAAGACAACCATGGAGTCAGATTTAGAATCTGGGTATGTAAAAACGTGCAAGAAGAAAAAGAAGTCACCTATAACATACAAGGGTAAATTGGGATAAACAACCTAAACTTCTATGGACCATAACTTTCAACTCAGAGCTTGGATTGGAGCAAAGTAATAGTCTCTGGAAAGGTCTTGAGGAGGGGAAGACATATATCCACCCAAAATTTTGAATTGGGCACTAAAGTTTCTCAGAAAGTAATAAAGAGATTTATGTAGAAGTAAATGAGTGGAAAATTGTTGCATGTGGATGTTGTAACTTTTCACTCAGGACTCAGAATGAGGCATGAGTACAACCATTGGAAAGTTGTTTCAGAGAGGAATGCATATAAGGAATCAAATTTTGAATTGGTGCATTTTTTTCTTCGTAATTTGGGATGAAAAATAACCTATATTCTAATTGATGAAATGTTTTATGCTATGCATGTGCTAACAATGATTATTACATGCACATTTCTTATAGAATTAGAGGTACACGAAAGAAACTTTGGTTCTTATATGAGGACTGGAGTTATGGAATATGCTTAGTGATATTACAACCATGAGGAGAAGATCATAGGTCTACAGGTAAGCATGGGTAATGTTGAGACATAGTCAAATGGGAGAAGGGACATACATGAGCCTGTAACTATGAGAAGCATGCTTAAGGAAGTGCATAGCTATAGGGAAGATAATGAAATTATTATGGAGGCACAATAAAAAATAATTCAAAGTTTGAATATGTTGCACAACCAAGTTAAAAAGGACTCTGACACTAAGCAAGGAACTAGTGCTAGACAAGTGACAACATCCAAATTTTAAAGCAAAAGGTATGATCATGGGAATGAAAGGTAGTCAAGAAGCATGAACAAGCACCATCATTATACAAAGTAGTGCACTAGAAGAACTCATGCAAGTTCTGTTATAACCCTAAATTGCACCACACATGCTTACCTGGCATCAGGCCAACTCATATCCATTCCTTGCCAAAGCCATGCTGAATAAACTCTTGAAAATCCTCTTAAATCAAGTAAAACACGCCCTAACCTACTACTGCACGCGTTGGAACACTGACAGGCCTACTACTGCATGCGTTGGAACGCTGGCTGGCCTACTACAGCCCACGTTTACCTAACAAAGCACAAAAACAGGAAAGTTGCCGACGGGACAAAAAGCTTTGGGTCAGTTAACTGAAACTCCCAGCCATGCATGGCCGAGAGTTCGTCCAAAACCCTAGCTCCTTCTAGCCTATAAAAGAAGGGGTAAGGGTACTATTTGAAAGGAGGAAAAATATAACAAAGAAACTCTGCCCAATTGCCGAATCCATTTGTCCCAACCCTTTAGCCTTTCCTCAAGCTTAAGGAGAATTCAAGCAAAGCAGTTGGAGGACAAAGAAGAGGAGGAGCCCAGGATCAGGATCGAGGAATGGTGGCCGGTCTCTATCATTATTGTAAGTTGATTCATCTTGAGATTAATAAAATAATACTTTTCCCGTCCCAATGCAGGAGTGATATATATTATATTTGATTTATGCTTAATCTCCAACCCTTAGGTAGAAAAATAGCATGCATGCGTAGTGTTTTGTCTTGATTGCATGATTGTCTTTGGAAGGAGTAGCGAAAGCAAGCGGATAAAGCGCAACGGAGGATCTACATCAAACATCGATAGAAAAATGTTAGTAGGTATTTTCCATGCTTGTGTGTGAAAAAGGGGTTTGAGTATTGGGATGATAGGTTAAAAGTGTTTTCTTTAAGGTCATGATCTGCGTACAAGTTCAGCCCTAGCTTGTTAGTCCGTAGGGTATTATTTCCCAAAAACAAGTTCAAGGCCAGGTATCATTCTAAGTGTGGCTCATGTCCAGAGGTAAAGAAGAATACCTGAGACAAACATTTTGCAAGGTGAACTTAGGAAAATCAAGCCACCAACTTTCAATGGTGAGCATGAGAAAGGAGAAGAGGCTAAGGCATGGCTGTTGGAAATGAAGAAATATTTCCAGCTACACGATTACCCCTCAAGGGTAGAAGCTATAATTGTAACCTACCACTTGCAAGGAAAAAAAACCATGTGGTGGAACCAACTTAAGCAAGACAAGCACCTTGATGAGAAGAGGATATCATGGAGGTAGTTCAAAGGATATTTCCAAGAGAAATATTTATCCGAGCATTATTATGAAAGGAAGATAAAATATTTCTTTGAAATCAACTTGGCAAGCATGACAATTGAGGAAAATTGGAAGAGGTTCTTTGAATTGTGTAAGTATGTGAACTTCATAAAGGATGAAAAAGTCAAAATCCAAAGGCTTCTAAGTGGGTTACCCTCCTTCTATAGTGAAAAGATTCAATATGATAACTCCAAGACTTTGGAAGAAACCATAAAGAGAGCAAAGCATATTTATAAGTAGAGAAGAGGAAGACCTATTTTCCAAAAATCTTGTAATGACAGGATGAAGGGGAAAAAGGATCAAATCAAGAAATGTTTTAAGCTACCCTTTTTCAAGAACAACTCCCAAGCAAATCAACAAGGTCAATCAAATCAAAAAGAAAATCCCTAATATAGGGACCACCCTCACAAAGGAGAATGAATGAGGAATTTCCACAACATTCAAGAAGATGAAACAATTGAGGACATGGGAGGAAACATGCCAAGGATTTATGCATCCTTGGACAACAAGCAAGAAGAGTATCAATCTCCCATGACTGAAGTGGAAAGTAAGATTGATAACCAACCCATAACAATTTTAATTGATTATGGAGTTTGTTGAAATAATGTAACGACAAAGAGTATTCTATTTATTATTGATGTATTATTCATTAGATCAATCCCCTTTTGCGGATTGATCATGTCGGGTATTGTAAATGACCAAATCCCCTTTTGCGGATTGGTCAAACCCTAATTGTAATAGGTAGAATAAGAAGTCGGCCCCAAAATATAATAAAAGTGGTTATAACCACCCAGAACAAGAAGTCGGCCCTGCCAGTGAAAAGAAACCTCCACCCACATGTGCCAGATTGTATAAATAAAGAGGCTAGCGCCTCATTTGGACACACACTCACTTGTTCATCAGAGAGCAAGTTTGGAGCTGCAGTTGGAGAAGAAGAAGAGAGAGAGAGAGAGAGAGAGAGAGAGAGAGGCGCACTTCTTGGAGAGGACTTTCTGTATTTATTTGAGTTATCTCTTGGCATTGTATTGGCTATCTATATTAAGGAATTTTTTATGGGTTTTCTCCCCCATGAGGGTTTCCCATGATAAATGATGTGTCTCTTGTGATTGTGTATTTCTCAGTGATCCTATCTATGCTATTGTTATCTAGTGAAATGCAAAGAAACTTAATAATAGCTTAAACCTTAATAGAGCTAGCCATAGTTACATAGACTCGAACATTGTTGAAATATTTCACTTGCAAAGGAGTAAGCACAAGAAATATTGGTTAGTTCAATTATCCACAAAGACTAAGAGGAAGATGAATGAGCTAGTTAAATATTGTGAGATAGACATGAATGGACTCAATACAAACGTAGATGTGAACCTCATACCATTGGGTTCATATGATTTTCTAATTGGCATGGATTGGTTGGAAAAACACCATGCAGTCCTAGATTGTTACAACAAGACAATCACACGTCTTGATGAAGAAGGGAAGCATGAAAATATTCAAGGTATTCCAGAGTTGTGGTTGTTAGAGAAATTTCAGCTACACATTTGAAAACGAGTTTTAGGAAGGGATGTCATATTTTTGCAGCCCAATATGGAAGATGAAGCTAGAGATAAAGTGACAAGCATTGAATACCATACAGTCTTAATGGATTTTGAATATGTTTTTGGAGAAATCTCAGGACTACCACCAAAGAGAGACATTGATTTCTCTACTGATTTGGTGTTAGGAGCTGCCCTAGTGTCTAAGACACCATACAAAATAGGCGCACCAGAAATGAAGGAGTTGCAAATGCAACTTGAAGAGTTGTTAAATAAGGGGGTATATACGTCCAAGTGTGTCACCTTGGGGAGCCCCAATTATTTTTGTGAATAAGAAAGATGGAGCCTTAAGGCCATTTATTGATTTTAGACAGCTTAATAAGGTCACCTTAAAGAACAAATACCCTTTGGCAAGGATTGATTATTTATTCGATCAATTGAAAGGTGCAAGAATCTTTTCCAAGATTGATTTGAGATCAAGTTATCATCAAGTGAGAATAACTGAAGAAGACATTGTCAAGACAACATTCATGACAATATACAAGCATTATGAATTCACGATAGTGCCATTTGGACTATAAAATGCCTTGGTTGTTTTTATGTGTCTGATGAATGGAGTGTTCAAGGAATACTTAGAAAAATTTATAATATTTTTATTAGATGTTATTCTCATTTACTCTAAGTATGAGGAGGAGAACGAGAATCATTAAGAATGGTGTTGCAAGTTTTAAGAGAGCATAAATTGTATGCTAAGCTAAGTAAGTGCATCTTTGATCAAAATAAGATTCACTACTTGGGGCATATAATTTCAGCAGAAGGGATATCAGTGGATCTTGAGAAGATAGAGACCATTAGAGGATGGCTAATGCCAAAGAATGTGATAGAGTTCAAATTATTCATGGGTCTTTCTGGTTATTATCGAAGATTCATAAAAGGGTTCTCAAAGATTGCAAGTCCAATAAATTCTTTGCAAAAGAAGGGAGTGAAATTTGAATGGACTTCCAAGTGTGAAGAGAACTTTCAACAACTAAAAGACATATTCACAAGTGCGCCAATTTTGAAGATTGCAGATCCAGATGAATATTTTGTTGTGTGTACTGATGCATGCAAAGAAGGGATAGATGTAGTTCTCAGTCAAAAGGATCATGCAGTATGCTATGCGTCCAAAAAATTAAAGGAGCATGAAAATAATTATGCTACACATGACTTGGAGTTAGCAACAATTGTACATGCATTAAAAATGTGGTGAAATTACCTCATGGGGAGGAAATTTGAGCTAAGGATAGACCACTATGGTCTGAAGCATTTGTTTGGAAAACCAACATTAAATTCTAGACAGACTAGATGGATGTAATTTCTATGTGAATATGAATTTGAAATTAAGCATATAAAAGGTAAGGAAAATCAAGTGGTCGATGCACTCAACATGAGAGCTCATGAAGTGCACATTGTAGCCATTCCCCATTCCAGAATGGAAGTGAGAAGTTGTCACAGTGGATTTTATTACTAAGATGCCCAAAACAGTGAAGCAACATGATTCCATGATGGTGGTGGTGGATAAATTAACTAAGGCAACACATTTTATCCCAGTGAATACAACACACAAGGCAACCGATATTGCATAGATATATATGAAGGAAGTTTCCAGGCTACATGGAGTGCCTAAGGAAATAATTTTATATAAAGATCCGAAGTTTACTTCCAATTTTTGGAAGGGTTTGTTCAGAGGTTTTGGACCAAATTGAAATCTCAGTACAATGTATCACCCAGAGTCAGATGGGAAAATAGAGAGGACTAACAGGATAATTGAGGACATGTTTAGAATGTATGTGATGGATCAACCATCAAAGTGGAAAGATTATATTCATTTAGTTGAATTTATTTACAATAACGAGTATCAGGCCTCATTAAAAATGAGTCCGTTTGAAGCATTGTATGGCAACAAGTGTAACACACCAGTGAGTTGGGATAATCCAATAGACAAAGTTGTTATTGGGCCAGATTTTTTAAAGGAAATGGAAGAGCAGATGGAAAAGATTAAGCATAATTTAAAGGTTTCCAACGATAGGCAAAAAAGTTATGTAGACAAGAACAAAGTTTTTAGAGATTTCAAAGTGGGCGAATATGTGTTTTTAAAAGTGAATATGAAGAGAAGTTCATGAAGATTAGGAAGTTTCCCAAAGTTGGCAACTAGATATTGCGGACCTTTTGAAATCTTGGAAAAGATAGGGCTAGTTTCATACATGCTAACATTGTCTACATCCATGAGATTACATAATCTATTTCATGTATCATTATTAAAGAAATATGTCCCTGACCCTAACCACATAATTGATTGGATTGTGATCCAAGTGGAGCATGAAGGGGATTTTCAGGTGGAACCAGTATGCATCTTGGACATGAAATTCAAGTTCTAAGGAACAAATCCATAGACTTGGTATAGGTTCAATGGAACTGTTACGGTCTTGAAGATGCTACATGGGAGCATGAAGAAAACATGTGGGAAGAATACCTGTAAATTGTTGACAATTTTGAAGAAAACATAATGCAAGACTCCATTTTGAGTAGCTAAAGTTTCAGAACCATATCTCAGAGTCCTGGCCAACCTGTGTTGAGTTAACCCTCATAAACGAATGGTACATTCCTTAGGTTATCCCTGATAAATGAATGTCACATTCCTTGGGTAAACAGGTTGAGAGGAATATGAGATTATGGTTGGAATTGTTGCTGGAGTTGTAAAATTGCAAAATTTTATTTCTTAAAGTATTGTGATGTAAATTTGTATATATACATGTATATCAACATAGTTTGCACTGATGAAGACGCACAATTGTATGGGAGGGGGAATGTAATATCCCCACTGTAATCCCCAATTTAATTAATGTTTATATAGATATAATGTGTGGCTACGACCAAAGTGATGTATATGCGAAATGTATTTTTGAATTTTAATAAGAAAATGTGATGCCAATTTCCAAGGAGACATGGACAGAGATGGGGGATCAATTAATGCACAATAGAGGGGAGGGTATATGAGAATTTATAAGAGGGGTGCAAGGGGGAATTACCCATGTCTATTAATTCCACCCACATTACTTAATTTTATTATGACTATGTATTAAACTCTAGTTTTTGATTGAGTGTTCCCAAAGCCAATCATTGAATGCATGTAAGAGGGTGGGTGTGAGAAGTCACATCCCATAGTTATTAGGAGCATGGGGGTTGAGTATGATCAACTTGGGGAGTGTGTGAGTCAAGTAAGTAATCCAAAGAGATGAAATTCGTATGGGTAGCTACAACAATTTTTGGACAGTAAATGTTTTTGCACAAGGAGCAAGTAGAGACCAGGAAAGAGAGCTTTGAGCTAGATAATCCATGGAGGGCGACTGCTAGAGCATGTTGGAGCATTTCTGGAAAATATTTGGACCTGAATATTGAAGAGCCAGGCTGTCAGGCCCGAAGAGTGAACTCCTGAGTGAGTTGCATTGTAATAGCAAGTGTTTGTTGTTGTTTGTTGGTAGTTTTTTTGGCAACAAGTTCCCTTGAGTTCTCAGCTGAGATATTTCTGGTTACCTATGCCAAAGATACCCTGATAAATGAATGGGGCACCTGAGGGACTTAGATTAGTGAAGGGGTACATTCCTTAGGTTGGTCAGTTCGAGAGGAAGAGAGCTAGTGAAAAATCAGGATAACTGTAGGAGAATATTAGTGGGTTGTAGGATTTCTAAGCTGCGAGTGGATAGTGAGAGACTACCCTATTTTGTGGAATGATAGCCCCAGATCAGGGGTGACTTGTTGTTGATATTTGGAACATCAAGTCTATGGTTGGGTGGAATGTTTGTCCCAAGCATCTGGTTGCACACCTATTTATAAAAGATAAGTGCTTTATTTTTCTTTTGTTTTTATTATGAGTTTATTTGTTGTGCATTAACTATGTGTATTTGAGAATGATTTAAATGTTGTTGTAATAATCTATTTACAACATTCATGTGTGATTTTAGCATGTTGTAGATAAATCTAATTTATGGTAATAGACAACAATTAAATTTGTATGTAATTCGTAGATGATAAGCTACATGAAATCAATTAGTTAGCTATAAAATTTTAATTTATGAGTATTCCATGCAGTAATGTTCCTCAGTTGGGCTGAAGGACATTACATGCCTTCTTATAGTTTTACAATTAGATCCCCTTTAAATTAACTATAAATCAAAAAATAATAAACTAAGATGCACATAGGTCAAATTCTGGAAGAAGTGAATAATTTAACCAACTCTTAACTAATTCCTTGAGGATCATACTTTTCATCGTTCTAGAAGGATGAACTAAGTGGGTGTGCCCATGTTATGTATCAGCAGGTCATCTGAATGTAGAAATAAAACTAACATTTAATATTTATTAAACATATATCAAAGGTTGGATTCTATGACAATCTTTATGAAGCTCAAATTCAACAAGTACTCATCGATCCATGAATGCCAAGCACATGGTGCTTGCTTTAGCTTGCATAGGTTCTTCTTCAATATACATACATAGATATCCAACCCATGTACCTCAAATCCCTTAGGCTGATTGGTTTACACTTTCTCCTTAATCCGACCATTCAAAATTGTTCTCTTTACATCCATCTAATATAAATACCAACCAAAATAATATTGTAATATTCCCACTAGTTTTGTTTTGGTTGTTTTTGCTTAATAATTTGACAAACAGTTTCGAGGTAGACTTTTCGTTCACAATTTATCATGAGAAATTAAACATTCAATGCAATTTATAATAACACACAATTGAAACTCCAATATTTATTATATTAAAATTCCATAATAGCAGAATATGACTAAGCTCCAACACACAATATAATCAACAAAGGCAAAAACTGGTGTATGTGTTATGCTGTCCAACAATGCTGATATATATATTCCCGTAGATGAAAAATTGGGGCATCAACTTCATAGATTTAATGAGTGAATTGTGGTGATTGTACTTTATCTTCTTTTCCTCAGATTGCAGCAAAAATGTGCCTCCAAATAGCAACAACACACCCAATGATATACAATAAATTGTTCACTGAAAAATCAACACAGAAATAATGCTGCCCAAATGGTAAGAAATCTGATGCTACAGACAAGTTGAATTACCCCACATCAGTAGTTCGACCAACAATTAAATGTCAGCCCAATGGCAATGAAATCGACCCCCAAAACCATGAATTTCTGCCCAGCAAAGGAACACGACTTTCTGAGGTAAGAAAACTCAGCCCACAAGGGATACTGACGCTATCTCTCCCATGGATATGCACCCAAATCACATAAAATATAGTGAAACAAGAACCCATGATTTTTCCTTAGGGAAACTCAACCTTCTTCAAGTCATTCGACCCTAGTATTTCAACTCAATATTCAGGGATATCGCCCCAGTGTGAAGATATGCGCCCAGCAAGAAGAATGTGGATGGTTCCTTCAATAATTTCTCCCTACTATGAAAGACCAACCTTCACTCTAGAAATTCTATTCCAAATCGAATATTGACTGTGATATGAACAATATCTTTGATGGAAATGAAGTGCAATGAGGAAATCTGAGTGATTACCTTCGTAAGACTAGCTAGGGTGTATCGTTGCAACACCGAAACTGGTACGCAAGAAGGGTTTCCAAAAACCCTAGTCTCTCTTCTCAAGAGCTCTCCAAAAATCTATTTTCCAAATGAGCAAATGAAAGAATGAGGGACACCCCCCTCTTTCCCCTCTTTTGTTTCTCCATTGGGTTATTTCCCGCTCACTTTATTTTTAATTTTATTTTTTAAAGTCACATTATTCTTGCACACTTTATAATTTTTAAGTGACTTCATTTTCCTAAGACCCATGTCCCCCTTTTTCCCTTTTTCACTTTATAAAGTCATTTCCTAGGCAAAAGTTGAGTTCCCTGGGTAACTTTTCCGACTTAGCCTACGGGAACCAATTTAGGCTAGCGGAACCACTCCTTATGATTCCTAGGCCAATGAGGACATTGCCTGCCCTCAAGCAACTGTATTCCAGGATGTTGCAATATTTTCTCTCCTTCCCAAGTAGCGTCCTCGATAAGCAGATTTTTCCATTTGATGAGGTACTCTTTGATGCTCCTGTTCCTTAATTTCCACTCTCTGGTCTCCAACACCTCTTCCGAAATTAGAATCAACTTCCACTCCTCATCCAATGGTGGCATATCTGTAGAGATGAAAACATGTTGTCCCATTGCCTTCTTGAGGCATGAAACATGAAAGACATTGTGTATATTACACCCCTCTGGAAGCTCTAACTCATAAGCAACCTCCCCGACTTGCCTCAAAATCGTGTAGGGACCATAGAATTGTGGCTTCAATTTCTCTACCCCCTTCATTTTCAAATATGATCTCTTGTATGGCTACGAGCGGAGGTAAACCAAGTATCCCACCTCGAAACTGTGCTCCACTCTATGCTTGTCGGCATACATCTTCTGCTGATTTTGTGCCATTTGCAGGTTATCTTTGAGAGTTTGCAAGATGTCTCGACTCTCCTGAATCTAATCTTTGGCTTTGGGAGCCCGACTGTCCCCAAATGATCAGTCCACAAAGGTGGTGGTGTCATAACCACACAAAACTTTGAAAGGTGTCATCCTGATCGACATGTGATAAGTGGTGTTATAGCAATGCTCACCCAAATGTAACCACTTGATCCATGCCTTTTTTTGCCCCGATACATAATTTCTCAAATACCCCTCGAGAAATTTGTTCACAATTTCGATTTGCCCATCCGTTTGAGGGTGATAACTGATACTAGGCGTTAATTATGTCCCTACGAGTCTAAATAGCTCCTGACAGAAGCCCCCCATGAATTTGTTGTCTCGATCACTAACAATTGTCTTTGGAAGTCCATGCAGCCGAAATACATCTCTGAAGAACAATTCCGCTACTTGCACTGCAGAGTATTTGGACGATATGATGAAGAAATGGGAGAATTTAGTAAGCCTGTCAACCACCATGTAGATACAATCTTTCCCTTGAACCAAAGGCATCCCTGTAATAAAATCCATCGAAATGATTTCCCATTTTTGTTCAGGAATGGGAAGCGGTTGGAGCAATCCTGCTGGATGGGTATGTTCCACCTTATTTTGCTGACAGATGTGGCATTATCGTACAAACTTATATACATCAGTCTTGAGAACCTTCCAAGTGAAACTCTCATGAATTTGTCTATAAGTCTTCAAGTATCCTGGATGACCTGCTAAAGGAGAAGTATGCGTTGCATGCATAATTTTGTCTTTCAACTGAGATTATGGTACTAAATATATAAGGTCCTTATAATATATGATGTCATCAATAAACGTGTACCTATCATCAGAGACCTGGCCATCAAGTATCTCACAAGAAAACCTATTTTTGGAGTATTCTACCAATAGAAGGGCCTTCCATTCCACTGAAATCTTCATGAGAGAGAGAGTGGGTATCCTAGATAGGGCATCAACAACCACATTATTTTTGCCTTTCACATACTCAATTTCAAAATCGTAGGCTTGGATTTTATAGATCCATTTTTTTTTCCACTCGCTCAACTCCTTTTGCTCCATGAGAAACCTCAAGCTATTATGATTGGTCTTTACCTTGAACATGTTCCCCACCAAGTACTGCCAGAATTTGGTCAAAGCATGCATTATGGCCAACATATCTTTTTCATATATGGAGTAATGTCGCTCATACTCTCGGAGTTTGCGGCTCTCAAATGCTATTGGGTGACTGTTTTGCATCAATACAGATCCTATCCCAATTCCCGAAGCATCACACTCCAAGACAAAGGGCTGAGTGAAATCAGGGAGTGTTAAAATAGGGCATGAGCTCATCATCTGCTTCATTTTCTCGAATGTCTACTAGGCCTCTATCCAAACGAAAGCCCCCTTTTTGGTGATATCAGTTAGTGACGCTGTCAACTGTGAGAATCCATTAACAAATTTCCTGTAATAAGTGAAAATAACAAGGAATATTTTTAGTTCTGTCACATTCCTAGGAGTTGGCCACTTAATGATTGCCCTGATCTTTTCTTGGTGCACCTGTACCCCATTCACCCCAATCACATTCCCCAAGTAGATCATCTCTTTCATACCAAATTCTCACTTAGATTCCTTCGCATACAACTGTTGACTCTCTGTAATACCAAGTACTTCATCCAGATGTCGCAGATGGTCTTCCCATGTTTTGCTGTATATGAGGATGTCGTCAAAGAAGACCAATAAGAACTTCCTTAGCTGCTTATTGAACACATAATTCATGCACGACTGGAAAGTGGCAGGGGAGTTATTTAGCTCGAATGGAATGACCAAAAACTCATAATGCCCATAGTGGCATCTAAAAGTTGTTTTAGGTACGTCCTTCTCTTGTACCTTATTCTAATGATACCCTGATCGAAGACCAATCTTCGAGAAAAATTTGGCTCCCCCGAGCTTATCCATTAATTCATTGATCCTGGGTATGGGGTACCGATGCTTGATCGTCTTCTTGTTTAGATCCCTATAGTCAATACACATCCGCAGAGTACCATCCTTCTTCTTAACTAAGACAATGAAAGAGGCAAATGGGTTGGAACTAGGGCGAATGTGGCCTGTTTTCAACAATTCTTTAATGGTTTTTTCAATCTCGTCCTTATAAAATTTAGGGTGTTGATAGGGGTTTGTGATAACTTCTTGGACCCCCTCTTCTATCTCTATGATATGCTCAAAACCTCTATCAGGTGGAATGCCAGAAGGAATGTCACTAAATACTTTATGATGTTTGCAGAGTAATACCTATAAGTCCTATGGAAGTTGTTGTAGACAGTCAGGTGGCTCTCTATCAAAAATAGAACACTCTACAACCCACTCTATATCACCATGCCTCATAAATACCTCCACGTTGTGTGATGACACAATATTTGGTTGGTATTGGTGAATGGCTCGTAGGAGCACTTTATTTCTATCTGGGCCTGTGAAATCCATCTCCCCGGTCCTTTGATCAGTAGTGTATCTCCCAATAGAGTAAATCCATTGAACTCCCAACACTACATTGGTGTCTAGTATGTCCACCACAAAGAAATCATCTATCATTGAGTAGTTTCCCATGCTTATTGTGAGCTTGGGAATCCACTTGGTGCAACTCATCTAGTGGCCTTCTGGTATGACTATTGTGAACCCATCAAATTCCTCTGTTGAAATCCCTCTCCTCTCAACCATGTTACCGTCAGTGAAGTTATGGGATTCTCCCCCATCGATAAATATGGTCACATTGTGCCCCTGTAGGACACCTCTGACCCTAAAGGTATGATACCTCGAAAATCCTGACATTGAGTCCATGACTGGGTCCTTATCCCCAACCTATGAAGACTCCTCTCCTTATGCTAGATGTCCATGGTCCTGTGATTGATCCACCTCCTCATCCTCATGACTGTCACTATTAGATTATACCTCAATTTAATGGGCCTTTCCCATTCTCTCCTTCCCAGCGCATTTGTGTCCTAGTGCCCATAGCTTCTGAAAGTTGAAACAAAATTTATTTCTCCTCAATTCGCTCCTGGTCTCTTCATCCAGTTTGGGCTTGCTGGCCCAATCTCTCTGAGGTGGTATGATTTCCTTAGTCTTTGGGGTAAAAGTGGGTTTGGGTAGAAACTGAGTTTTAGGTACTACATCCTGCATGTCCTAAGCCCTGCTGACTGCATCCTGTAAAGAGGTAGGCTTGTAGGCCTTGACCCATCCTCGTAGAGGCTCCATTAGCCCCTCAACAAACAACATCACCAAATGACCCTCTGAAATGTCTGACACCATCACATCAACCCTCTGAAACTTAGATATATAGGCCTCTGGGCTACCTTTCTGTTTGAGCTGAGCCAACTCTCTAAAGTGAAGCTCATGGTCCTTCCTATCAAATCTCTTGATGAGTGTGTGAAGTCCAGGTAGGAGGTAACCTCGACATGTCCCAAGGTGACTAACCCATGGTACCACCACTCATGGGCCTCACCATCCAGGTGCAAGGTGGCGAACTTAATGGAATTTGTCTTTGTCATCTGGTGCAACTAGAAGTAAGTGTTGAGCTTCAAAACCCATGATCTAGCGGAGCATTTAGAGCCCCCGTAAAAGTTGGGAATAGTGACTTTCCCAATGGTACGCTACAACTCAAAATTTTGTGTAATGTCCCTCATGGGCTGAAATATCCTTGATCCAGCTGATTTTGATATCTACTGCTCAACTACGGTTTTGGCTATTGAATCTGATACTCTGGGGGGTTTCTAAATGTGTTTAAGTTACTGTTTGAGATGCTTGGTGATTTTTTCATGTGTGTTCCATTTTATTATGCGTTTTAGCAGTATAAGATAATGCATGTGAAACAAGAACAACAAATCTCACTCATATATATATATAGTTGGAAGAGCAGGAAATAGAATAATACTGGAAGCATATATGATAATCGTCAGTTATGTCTCATGGATCGTCACTGGAATACAAAATAACAGATAAGAAATACCCGTGACCAGAAGAATGGGTGTTGGTCTACGTATGCATGGATGGATCGACAAAAAATAATCTGGCAACTCACGGTAACTATTGTAGAATCTAGAAAACTCGCCCTGATGGCGATACTCGTCAGAATGAGCTGGAAACTATCTCATAATATGCGCCCTAGCCTCTAGACTGATCCTGATGACTTTCAGACTAAATATCCGACCTATGGAGCTCCGTATCTCACCCCCGAGGTTTGCGCACCTCCTGGGATCAAGGAATGTGCCCTAGTGATTCCACCGGAGGAATATGACGATGTATAGCTCAAAATGATCGTCCTGGTCTCCTCTGTAATGGTTCAGAAGGGATTCCTTAGATTTTCCCCGGAATGTCCACTGGAACCCCAAATGTGCTTCCTCTAGAGTTATTCCCTAAATGATTGTTTTCCACTTTCCAGAAGATTCCATTGTCGAAAACTGACGACATATGGCTCAATAGGTGCACCCTAGATAGCTCTCTATTGGGTCAGAAGGAATAAGCCAGATCTGAACTGTCACAAGCGGCCGCACAAACCCTCTCCCAACACTTGCTCCCTCACTAGCTGAGTTGCGTAATCACTGAACTGAACACTGTAATGCATGGTGAAATACCTGGATGGTATCTCCGATAGGCTAGGGTGTGTCTCTCAACACTAAAACCAATCAATGGCAGTGGTTTCCTCCATAAATCCACAAAACAACAAGGGGGTCGATTTCCTCCTCCTTTGCATATATCTCAACATCAAATCATCACATAATGAGGAATTAGGTCGAATTCCTCCCTTTATACTCTTCTTGATCTAATTCACCATCAAATTCACTTAAGCTAGGATCTTTTCCTCCTAAGGTGAGTAATTAATTAATTAAGTCCCCCCTTTAGCACCTTTTCGTTCTAATTCTTCATTGACTTAGGATTAAGTGGCGTTTCCTATGTTTTTGGCTTAATTAATCGTTTAGCCACCAAATCACCCTTATTTCTCCCTTTGTTCCTTGTTTATGCTTGAATATAGTCTACAGGAACACATAGACTACTAAGTCACTCCCTACTGGCCTACTCTTGGGAATGAGACATCACAATCCTCCCTTCCCGAGATTGCTTGTCCTCAAGCAATATCAATTCTGGGTGTTGCAAAATATGCTCTCCCTCCCATGTGGCATCCTCCATTGGAAGACCCCTCCATCTAACCAAGCACTCTTTGATGACCCTACTCCTCAACCTACTCTCTCTCTACTCGAGAACCTCCTCCGACACTAGCTCCAACTGGCCCTCCTTATCCAAGGGTGGCAACTCCTCTGAAATGTTGATCTGTTGTCCCACGACCTTTTTAAGGCAAGAGACGTGAAAGATGTTATGAATATTGCTACCCTTTGGTATCTCTAGATCGTATTCGACCTCACCTGTCCTCATGATGACTCTGTATGGCCCATAAAAATTTGGCTTCAACTTCTCTGCTCCACTCCTCTTCAAGGAGGATTGTTTGTGGTTGTAATCGCAGAAAAAACAAATCCCCTACCTCAAAACTGCGCTCGAATCTCTGCATGTCTGCATAGATGTTTTGCTGGTTTTGAGCTGTCTGCAAGTTCTCCCTCACTGCCTGTAGAATCCTCTGACTCTCCTCCACCCAGTCTTTGGCCCCCGGGACCCTGTTGTCCCCAAACACAGTCTCCACAAAAGAGGGTGCATTGTATCCATACAAGGCCTTGAATGATGACATCTTGATAGACATATGGTAAGTTGTGTTGTAGCAATACTCACCCATGTGCGTTTCTCCCCTCCCACATAGTTTCTCAGACACCCCTCCACCCATTTGTTGACAATCTTTGTCTTTTCAACTGTCTGTGGGTGGTAGCTGGTACTCGTAGCTAGCTCTATGCCTGCCAACCGAAAAAGTTGCTGCCAAAACGCGCTGATGAAGTGCCCATCTCTATCACTAACTATCTGTCTGGGTAAACCATGCAACCAGAATACCTCTCTGGAAAACAAATCTGCTACCTGTATGGATTTGTAGTCTATGGGTATGGAAAAGAAATGTGCAAATTTGGTCAACCTGTCAACCACCACAAATATACAGTCCCTGCCCTGCACTCGAGGAAGGCATGTAATGAAGTCCTTAGAAATGCTCTCCCATTTCTGCTCTAGAATGGGTAGAGGTTAAAGAAACCCCGTGGGGTGTGTCTGCTCGGACTTGTTCTGCTGACAAGTCGTGCACTCCCAGATGTGTTTCAGTACATCATCCTCGAGACCCTTCCATGATAATCTCTCCCTAATTTTCCTATACGTTCTGAAGTACCCTTGATTTCCTGCTGTAGGCGAACCATGACACATATTCAGAATTTTCCCTTTCATGGTAGATTCTAGAACCAAATAGATCCAGTCCTTGTAGAAAATGATGTCATCTAGAACCCAGTACCTATCATCCACCACCTGTCCATCCATCACCTCACAAGCAAATTTTCTTTTGGAGTATTCCACCAATAAATGTGCTTTCCAATCTGTGCAAATGTCCATCATCGAACACCCCGGTTGCCTCCTAGACAAGGCATCTGCTACGACATTCCTCTTCCCCTTGACATACTCAATGTCAAAGTCAAAGGCTTGGATATTCGAGACCCATTTCTTTTTTCTCTCATTGAGGTCTTTCTGATCCAGGAAATACTTGAGTTTGTTGTGATCAGTCTTCACTACAAATCTTCTACCCACCAGATACTGCCTGAATTTGGTTAAGGCATGCATGATTGCTATCATTTCCTTGTCGTAAATAGAGTAGAGTCATTCCAACTCATTGATATTCCTTCTCTTGAACACAATGGGATGTCCTCCCTGCATCAAAACTGCTCCAATCCCCACCCCTGATGTTTCGCACTCTAAGACAAACGACTGCGAGAATTTTGGAAGGGCTAGAACAAGGCATGTGCTCATAACCTCCTTCATTTTATCAAATGTTTGTTGTGACTCCTCTGTCCAATGAAAAGCACCCTTCTTGGTCAAGTCAGTGAGTGGTGCTCCCAACTGTGAAAATGCCTTGACGAACTTCTTGTAGTAACTGCATAACCCAAAGAATCCCTTCAACTCCATGAGGTTCTTAGGTGTTGGCCAATCCATAATGGCCCTGATCTTCTCCTAATGAACCTGTACCCCCTTTTCACTGATGATATGCCCCAAGTATAGTAGTTATCTCATGCCAAACTCACATTTGGATTCCTTGGCATATAATGACTATGCCTGCATAATGCTCAAGACCTCCTCCAAATATGCCAAATTCTCATCCCACGTCCTGTTGTGTATCAATATATCATCGAAGAACACGAAAAGGTATTTCCTCAACTGCCCTCTTAAGATATGGTTCATGCAAGAATGGAAAGTGGTCGGTGCATTGGTCAACCCAAATGGCATGACCAAGAACTCAAAATGTCCGAAGTGGCATCTAAATGTAGTATTCTTTATATCCTTCTCCCTGATGCTGATATGATGATACCCGGATCACAGATCGATCTTGGTGAAGAAAAATTCCCCATGAAACTTGTCCATAAACTCATCTATGTGCGGAATGGGGTACCTATTCTTGATCGTTTTCTTGTTGAGAGCTCTCTAATCAATGCACATCCGTAATGTGCCATCCTTCTTTAGTACCAGAATGACTGAAGAGGCAAAAGGACTCGTGTTGGGCCTGATGTGCCCCATTGTAAACAATTCTTTGATTGCTTTCTCAATCTTGTCCTTTAACCTCTTGGGATGCCTATAAGGTGTGGTGATTACTGGTGTATCCCCTGCCTCGAACTCGATCATGTGTTCAAATCCTCTATCTGGTGGTCTCCTTGGTGGTATTAGCCCAAACACTGGCTCATATTGGCTTAGAAGCTCTCTAATTTGTGGATGGTACTTCTCTCTGCCCTCTGAATCCTTCTGTGTGGTGATCAAACACTCTGCTGCATAGGCCACATCACCGTGACGAAATATCCTCTCCATCCGTTTTTTCGATACTTCTCGTGGTGCTCATGTAGACATGCCTCTTAGTACCACTCTTGATCCACTGGAGTCTCTAAATATCATGGTCAACGTATGATATTTGAACCCAATCTCCCCTAATGAATATAACCACTGTACCCCCAATACTACATCTGCCTATGACAGGTCAACTACATAGAAAGTGTCTGTTAAGGTGTAGTTTCCTAGTTTGACCTCTAGGTATGGGATCATGTCCAAACATGTCAACGTGTATCCATCTTCCATTGCAATGTGGAATCCCTCAAACTCCTCAGTGCGTAACCCCCTCCTAGCTACTAAGGACACATCTATGAAATTGTGGGTGGCCCCACCATCAACTAAAGCAGGCATGCCCTGTCCCTGTACAAGGCTCTTGAGCTTGAGAGTGTTGTACCTGCTTACTCTTGAAAGGGTGGCTATGGTTCCCCCTTTCACCTCTCTATGAGGTTTTGTCTCTTCCTTAGGTTGTTCCCCTGCCGGTATCTGAGGTTTCTTTGATTGTTTCTCTAGCTCATGTGTGGTCTCATCCTCTGAATCATTGTCTTCATATGCCTCATATCCTTGTCCTCCTCCTCACTCCCTGACTCCACCTCAATGTAGTGTATATGTCCCTTTCCCATGCATCTATTCCCTGGGACCCAAGGGTCGCTGCAAGAGAAGCAAAGCTTCTTTCTCATCAACTCCCGTCTTGTGTCATCATCCAGCTTGGGCTTACCCTTCCATTCCCTTTGAGGATTGTTCTGATCCTTGTCTCCATGTGGTACAAAGGATTTGGTAAAGGTTTTGGGTTTCATCACTGACTCCCCCATGTCTCTCGTGCGCACAATGGCCTCTTGTAAGGTGCGAGGCTTGAAATCCTTAACCCAGCCCCTCAATGGATCTGTCAAAGCCTCAGTGAAAAACATCACCAATCTATGCTCTGATATATCAGATACGATCCCTACCTTCCACTTGAACTCTGAGATGAAGGCCTCAACTAATCCAGTCTTCCTCAATTGTGTAAGGTCTCCGAAGTGGAGCTCTGGATCTCTCCTATCAAATCTCTCCATCAACCTCTCAGTGAACTCCAAATATGAAGTAATGCGGTTGTGACCCAACGTCACCAGTCCATGGTACCACCACTCGTGGGCCTCCCCCTCTAAGTGCAATGTGGTGAATATAATAGCTTCTGAATTTGTCATCAAGTTAAGCTTGAAGTATGTGTCAAGCTTCTGAACCCATGCCTAAGCTAAGAAACGTGATGATCTGTCAAAAGTAGGAAAGTTCATCTTTCCCACTTTCTTGATGAAATCCATGTTGTGAGTTTTCCCATTGCCTCTTTGTGCCTCCCAGAGTCTGTTTCGATATATGATCGAACATTAGTCCATCAAACTCATGTCAACATGGAACTTCGGTCTTAGTGCCAAGTAGTTTCTCATGTACTCCCCGAACAGATCCTGTGGCACCACCTGCCCCTGACACGACTGTCCTCCTACCTACCCTGGCTGTCCCAGAGGGTGTCCCAATGTTTGTCCTATCTGGAACTATGGATATAAAGGTTGGGGAATCCTCCTAGACGATGTGTAAGCTCGGGTTGGTGAAGGGTTTGTACTAGCCCCTCCCTAAGATCCACTGGAGCCACTGGCCCCACCTCCATAATGTCCTCCAGAACCACTCGACCCTCCTGCGGCATTGGCACCTATAGTGCTCATGCTATGCTGGAGCATCTGTGCACTAAGGTTCATCTGTTGTATGGTTGTCAAGTACAGGTCTCTCTGTCCCCTATCTAGGTCACTCAACATGGTCTGCGTACTGTCCAAATGTATCTCGGGGCCTTTCCCCCTTTCCCCGGGTGTCTCACACTTGTCACCCATAGTCCTCTCTATCTCGGCCTTTGTTTCTGAACCGATATGCTCTCTGTCCTCTATCTTTGGCTCTGTATCTAACTGAGTGTGGAAGGGGGTGTAATCCCTTTGGTTTCTATCTCTCCTATCTCTGCTATGACCTCTGCAGTACATAATGTACTCGGCCCCAATATGTCCTCGACCCACTGGGTATTCTTCAACTATTCCTGGAATCATGGGGTCATGAGAAGCACTTATTCACAGGCCGACATGAAGAAGGCTCTGATACCACTGAAATATCCCTAATCCAGCTGATATGGATATATATTGTTGAACTACAGTTTTGGCTACTGAATCTGATACTCTGGGGGGTTTCTGAATGTGTTTGAGTTACTGTTCGAAATGCTTGGTTATTTTTGCATGTGTGTTCTAGTTTATTATGTGTTTTAGAAGTATAAGACAATGCATGATAAATAAGGACAACACAACTCACTCATATATATATATAATGCTGGAAAAGCAGGAAATACAATAATACTGGAAGAATATATGATAATCGTCAGTTATATCTCATGGATCATCATTGGAATACAAAATAACAGATAAGAAATACCTGTGACCAGAAGAATGGGTACTATTCTGTGCATGCACAAATGTATCGACAAAAAACATTCTGGCATCTCATGGTAAATGTTGTAGAATATGGAAAACTCGCCCTGATGGAAATACCCATCGGAATGAGTTGGAAACTGTCTCAAAATATGGACCCTAGCCTCTATACTGATCCTGATGACGGTCAGACTGAATATTCGAGCTATGGAGCTCCGTATCTCACCCCCTGGGGGTTTGCACACCTACCGGGCTCAAGGAGTTCGCCCCAGTGATTCCATTGGCAGAATCTGACAATGTATAGCTCAAAACGATCGTCCCGGTCTCCTCTATAATGGGTCGGAAGGGATTACTCAGATCTGCCCTGAAATATCCCATGGAACCCCAAATGTGCTTCCTTTGGAGATGTACCTTAAATTAGTGTTTTCCGCTTTCCGGAAGATTCCGCTATCGGAAACTGACGAAAGATGGCTCAATAGGTGCCATGGCTAGCTCTCTAATGGGTCAGAAGGAACCAGCCAGATCTAAATTGTCACAAGCGGCCACACAAACCCTCTCTCAACACTTGCGCCCTCACTGGCTGAGCTGCACAATCACTGAACTGAACACTATAATGCACAGTGAAATGCCTTGATGGTATCTCCGATAGGCTAGGGTGTGTCTCTCAACACCAAAACTGATCAATGGTGGTGGTTTCGTCCAAAAATCCACAAAACAACAAGGGGGTTGATTTCCTCCTCCTCTGCAAATATCTCAACATCAAATCATCACATAATGAGGAATTAGGTCGAATTCCTCCCTTTATACTCTTCCCGATCTAATTTACCATTGACTTCACTTAAGCTAGGAGCTTTTCCTCCTAAGGTGAGTAATTAATTAATTAAGTCCCCCTTTAGCACCTTTTCGTTCTAATTCTTCATTGACTTAGGCTTAAGTGACTTTTCCTATGCTTTTTGGCTTAATTCATCGTTTAGCCACCAAATAACCCTTATTTCTCCCTTTGTTCCCTGTTTGTGCCTGCCTATAGTCTATGGGAACACATAGACTACTAAGTCACTCCCTACTGGCCTACTCTTGGGAACGAGACATCACATCCTCTCGGTCAGTTTCTGCTCATCAAATTTTAGAACTCCGCGAAGGACATGGCTGAGTGGAAATCAATTCCTAACCTCATGTACTCCTCTAAATATGCCCTATAGGGCTCATCCTGATCAACCTGCATCAATGGACCTGCAACCTCATTCCCCAAAAATTGAGGCATAGTGGGTCTGGGGGAGTTGGTGTACAAGTGGGGGTGGCTTTGCATGGTAGTGCGTGAGTGGCTAACCTCTCCATTATTTGAACCCCCATCACCATTCTGATTCTGCTTCATTGGGCCCTCCAAAGAATTCTTAGCTAGCTGCCCCATAAGTTCCATCATGGCCTTTTGACCCTTGGCCAAATCATTCAAAATATTGAACAAACTGTTGATCCTGGTACCATCTTCTTCCCCCATAGTTTCTTTGCCCTTAGTTGTAATAGATGGTTCTGCCTCTCCCGCCTCTTCTTCTCTAACTACTACTTCTTCTTCCCACCCAGGGGGATCTGGGGTTCTTCCCCTACGTCTTCGGTAGGTAATGTTTTTCTCGTCTTCTGGTCTCATAAATATGATTATAAATTCCCCTCAGATCCCACAACTGCAGAGGAACATGCTTTGATACCACTGTAATATTCCCACTAGTTTTGTTTTGGTTGTTTTTGCTTAATAATTTGACAAACAGTTTGGAGGTAGACTTTTCGTTCATAATTTATCATGAGAACTTAAATATTTGCTACAATTTCTAATAACACACAATGGAAACTCCAATATTTATTATATTAAAATTCCTTAATAGCATAATATGACTAAGCTCCAACACACAATATAATCAACAAAGGAAAAACATGGTGTATGTGGTTTGATGTCCAACAGTGTTGATATATATATTCTTGTAGATGAACAATTGGGGCAACAACTTCATAGATTTAATGAGTGAACTGTGGCGACTGTACTTTATCTTATTTTCCTCAGATTGCAGCAAAAATGTTCCTCCAAACAACAACAACACACCCAATGATATACAACAAATTGTTCACTGAAAACTCAACACAGAAATAACCATGCTCAGATGGTAAGAAATCAGCTGCTACAGACAAGTCGACTTCCCTCACATCAACAGTTCAACCAACAATGAAATTTCATCCCGGTGGCAATGAAATCGACCCCCAAAACCACGAATTTCTTCCCAGCAAAGGCACATGACTTTCTGAGGTAAGAAAACTCATCCCACAAGGGAGAATGGTGATGTCTCTTCCATGGATATGCACCCAACTCACAGAAAATATAGTGTAGCAAGAAACTCAGCCTTCTTCAAGTCATTCTACCCTTGTATTTCAGCTCAATATTCAGGGATATTGCCCCAATATTAAGAGATGCGCCCAACAAGAATAATGTGGATGGTTCCTTCAATAATTTCTCCCTACTATGAAAGATCAACCTTCACTATAAAAATGCTATTCCAAATCGAATCTTGACTGTGATATGAGCAAGATCTTTGATGACAATGAAGTGAAATGAGGAAATCCAAGTGATTACCTTCGTAATACTAGCTAGGGTGTATCGTTGCAACACCGAAACTAGTACACAAGAAGGGTTTCCAAAAACCCTAGTCTCTCTTCTCAAGAGCTCTCCAAAAATCTATTTTCCAAATGAGAAAATGCAAGAATGAGGCCCCCCACCTCTTTCCCCTCTTTTATTTCTCCATTGAGTTATTTCCCGCTCACTTTATTTTTAATTTTCATTTTTAAAGTCACATTATGATTTCACACTTTAAAATTTTTAAGTGACTTCATTTGCCTAAGACCCATGTCCCCCTTTTTCCTTTTTTCACTTTATAAAGTCATTTCCTAGGCAAAAGTTGAGTTCCCTGTGTAACTTTTCCGACTTAGCCTACATGAACCAATTTAGGCTAGAAGAACCAGTCCTTATGGTTCCTAGGCCAACGTGGACATTACAAATATGTAAGAAACCTAATTACCCTAATGATGGACATGCACATGGGGATTGGGCTTACTCTTATATTGCTAGACCTTGATTGATGCTTATGTGGCATTATTCCTTAGATAATTGGAGATGTTGATAGCTTGGCGAATTCTTCATGATTGTCACATGGAGGTTGAGTTGCTTGATTTGATGACTCCTTGCTTTGCAAAAGGAGAATCAATGATTCTAGAGTAGGATAATGAGCCCTAGATTCCATGGGAACACTTTTTTTCTTGCATGAAATCTTGTATTAAACTTGAGGATGCTTTGGTTGAGGGAGTGGTCATCTAGGTGTGGTGGAATGGGAGGGCACATTGCTTTGGAGGAGCATTGGATCCTTGGAGGCCTATGGGGGAGGTGTGTTAGACCTTTCATGAGGAGTGCTCATGCCTTGGGGCATTTCTTGTGATGACATCACTTGGGACCTTAACACATGTCCTCTTGGAGTGGAGTGTTTCACATGTGTGGACCATTTGTTAGAGATAGGTTGCTTGTAAGTGTTTAGGCCCACTTTATGTTGTTGGAATCCCTTACCTCTCATATAAATAGAGGACAATGAGAGTCCTTTCACTCATTATTCAATTCATCATCTTGTGTTAAATATGTGGGGAGTGGAGTGCACCTCTCTCTCTCTCTCTCTCTCTCTCTCTCTCTCTCTCTCTCCTTGTACTCTTATCTATAATATTATCTCTCTTTATCTTGGAGCACTAGTGTTCTTGGAGAATTCAAATGAAATTATAGGGTTAGGGTTTTATCTCGAGGGAAAGAAGACTAGGGTTTGGTAAAACTATAGGAGGAAATAATCATTGTTAACGAGGAGAAGGGAAGAAGACACCTTGCACTTGTGGGAGACAAGTGTTGAATTTAAGGAGGACTTGCTTATGTTGATGCTTGCTTGTTGGAGATCTTTGGTTGTGGATAGGGTTTCAGAAAGCTTGAAGAATTGTACCATCTTGTTATAAGTTGTGAGTATGTACATGTATTTCTTTTCTATCATATATATATGAAGTTTCAACTATCCAAAATTGTGTAACTGGATATTTAATTTTCAACTTGCAGTATCTTCTTGATAGGGTAATTTCTGACACTTTTCGTTCATGTTGATTTGACATAACATAGGACTGAAAACGCTAAGTGATTTAACCTATATCTTGGGGATACTAGAAAAAAATTACTGTTGTAAATCGGCAATAATTATATGATTTCAAATATGGTTTGTACTTAGAAAAGTTTTCCCTAAGGATTGGAACTTGCTGACATATGTTTGGTATCTTTTTTTTATGAGTTGCATAGTGTGTTGGGTTGAAGTGAGGTGAAATATTGTTCACTATTTTTTGTTGTAAATTAATGTTTTAGATGAACCCTAAGGCCAAAGTTCACATGGATTAGATATAAGAAGCCTATAGTAAGAGAGGTGAAATTTCAGTTTTTCATTAATTTCCCTAAAACCGAAATTTCATTAGTTCATGCAATGGAACCTTGTTGATCTAAATGCAATTTCCTTGAAATTTGTAGATTGACAATTGGGACAGCAAATTTATTTCCCTCAACCTCCCCAAAAGGATCTTGAGACTTAGAGAACCAAGATTCCTTATCAAACTTCATGTCTTGGCATACTACTATCTTCCACTATGATGAAACGTAGATCCTGTAAGCTTCGAAGGACTCATTACAACCAATAAGAATACCCTTGAAATTGGAAAGTTAAAATTTCATCTTTTTCTCCTCTGGAACATGAATGTATGTAGGACTCCCAAAATCTTAGAGATGAGAAACATCTAGTTTCTCTCCAAGAAATCTTCCTCTATAGTCTTATAACTTGTCCTTCGACACCCTATGAGGACACCCATTCAAAATGTAAGAAACTCAATTGCATGCCTTTTCCCATAAAAACATGGGAAAGTATAGGTCATGATTCATGGCCTTTGTTGTCTCTATAATTGGCATGTTCTTCCTCTATGAAACCCCATTATACTGACTGTTGTAAGGCACAATCAACTCCTTCTTGATCCCTACATCCTTGCAAAAGGAATTAAAATCCTTGGAGGTATACTTGCCTCCATTGTTAGACCTCAAAATCTTAATCTTTTTACTCATCCAATTCTCCCACGCGATCTTTGAACTCTTGGAAATTTGCAAAGACCTCATCTTTGGTTTTCATGAAGTAAATTTGAGTTTTCCTAGAGGAATAATCAATGAATGAAATAATAAATGTTACATGATAATTAAGCCACTAACATAGGTCCATACACATCTAAATGAATCATATTAATAATCCCTCTTGATTTGTGCTCATTGTTTGGAAAATCAGTCTTGGCATGCTTATTGAGTGCATTGTTTTTTAACTTTCTTGTCATCTCTAACTTGAAGTTCAAAAGTCCATACACCATGTCCTTCAAGAGAGGTAATGCTCCATAATTCATGTGAGTTGTGGAAAATCTCACATAGTGGATCATTGTCATGCACTACGACTCCATGCTTGATTGGATCAACAAGCACCCTGTAAAAGCCACCCTATCACATACCTTTGGAATAAAACTTGACCAAGATCACTATGATGTTTAATAATAACTTTTAGGTCATCAAACTTGGCCATGCATCTTTGATTTTTCATGGCTGACACTAAAAGAATATTCTTAGTTAAACCAATAACATATAAGACATCATCAAGCTTAAGAACATCACCCGATGGCATGCAGAACGAGGAACCTATCTTGGTCACTGGATATATAACATCATCACCAAGTTGCACCTGCATGTTGGCCACCTATTCTTGAAGTTTGTGAAATGCCTAAAGTCTTTCTTTCCCTAGTTCGAGGAATTTGAATCCTCCTTCTTATGACCTCTCTTGGGTCATCCTTTCTTTCCACCTTTCCTCATCCTCCCTATAAGGGATAGAATTTGACTCTTTGAGATAGTGTCTATTCTAGTCTCCTCATGGATAAAATCATCCCAAATCTTCTAAAAGGTAGGAAGCTTCTCTTGAGCATAGACACCTTGAACAAACATGTCCTAGGATGAATGGAATCCATTTAGTGCTATGGGCACCAACTCCTCATCCTTATAGAAACAAGTTGATCTCTCAACTAAGTGATATTCATCATGTAGTTGGATACCATATATATGTTACTAACATTAGTGCCAATGAGTTTGTTCTTTAGGAGCATCTTTCAGGTAATATTCTCACTCTGGTAAGGAGTGATCAATGCATCTAACATCTCCTTAGCCAATTTCTTCTCCACAATGTGAGGGATTAGTTGATCCTTTACCAAATTTGGAATGATTTGTTTCACCTTGGATGCCTTCTTGTTATGTATGATCAAGTCCTTGGAATTAGTAGGAACTATAGGGGTTGCTTTAATGAAACCCCATAGATCATCCTCCTCCAATAACATCTACAATCTACACTTACAAGGTGTAAAGTTGAAAACACATCGTAACCTGCCACCCTCTTTGAGACCAAGAGTAGTCATTCCTACAACTTTCGAAACACAACTATATTTAAAAATAAATTGAAAAACAAATCACGTCAACAACCTATTTGATCCAGGTGGATATTGGTGGCCACCCACCTATTCCAACTAGCTCCTCTTGACATTTTTTAGTTCAACACGTTCTTCTGTACTTCTTTGTAATTGTGGGTTCTACACTTCCAGGGATGTTTGAATCTATACACATCTTCCAGGTGGATACTAATGGCCACCCACCTAATCCAACTGGCTTATTTTCGAAGTTTTCATGTCGACACATCTTTTTGTACTTCCAGGGCCATTTTGGGGCCCTAAAAAATGTTTTTTTGTCTTGCCACAATCAAACTATAGATGGAGTCGGAGTTTGACAACATAATATGTAGTTATCAAGAATACCTTTCCAATGGGCTATCACGCGCCTCAAAAATAGGTCGTATGAAAAAGTTACGACCCCGGGAAGTTGAGGTACTAACTTACCCATCGAGGCCCACATAACTTTTGGTGTTTCATCTCCTAGGGTTAGGTTTTTGGATGTATAGGGTTTTGGAATTCATGAGTAATTTTAAAAGGGCCTTTGGAGTCTCATTGTAATCATTATGCTCAGACGGATGTGCGTAGAAACCACATCTCTTCTCAGAGATAGCTACCACCATTCGAGCAAGTTGTTTTCAGTTCTGCAGTTTTACAATTTCAACCTATTTAATTTATTCAATAGAAGTTATTGTTCACTAGATATCTGTTGTTTTTCTACATATCTCTGTGTTATTCTATTCAGTCTGTTATTCATTTCGTTCTGCTCATAAATCCAGATTAGTGGTATTGGAGCGATCTGCTCTTCATTTCTTTTTCTTCGTGCATGTCCCCGACAAGATCTAGGTACAAGAAGTTGGGACTCGAACCAGTCGATCCTTTGCAAGATCGATCGCACTGAGCTTGACAAAAACCCATGAGGGGTGGAAATAAAGATGATAGAGCATGAGATCCTTTTAAAATGTTTCTCAAGGAAGCCCTTGCGTGACAAATGAATGAAATGACGAACACCTTTGCACAGATCCTTCAGCGGTTGCCCATAGGAGACACATCTTCATCAAGAGGCCATGCAACCCCCTTCAAGGTACATGTAAATTTTGATATTCCATTATTTGAAGGATTGATAGATGCAAATGATATAGATAAATGGATGAATCTGCTTGAAGGGTATTTTTTGGTCCACAATTTTTCCTATAGGGAAAATATTACTTTTGCACTCTTCAAGGCCATCCCCCATGTTAAGGACTGGTGGGATACTTACTTTGAGCAAAGGGCCATATAGGAATCTACAATATTTGTGGTCTCCCCCACATGGGATTCCTTCAATGATTCCATTAAAGAACAATACTACCCTGCTAGAAGCTACGAGGACCAGTACAAAAGATGGACCACCCTGCCTCAGGAAAGGGACCAGACAATACCATATTTCACCAATATTTTCCATACCCTCCACACCAAATTGGGTATCAAAGACTCTGAGCGACATATGGTGCTCAAATACCGTGGTTTTTTGCATAGATACATTCAAACAGAAATGGATTTTCTGGACATCGCATCATTGGGTATGACTTATAGATATGTTATCAAGATCAAGCATAAATTTAAGCAGAAGAGGTGAGAGTTTGGATCTGCAAACTCCTCACAGTCGAAGTGGGGAAAAGGTGGCCCCAACATAAAAAACAAGGGACAGAGCAAAGTTGGCCACTCTCAGGACAACCATTCCATGCCACAACACAAGCATGGTAATGAGAAGTTGAAGAAGGACACGGGGAAATGGTGTGAATACCATAAAATACCTTGTCACAACACCGAAGAATGCCACTCCAAGAAGTCACTAGTGGCCGAGATGAAAGCTTCCGAGTTAGAGGAAGATTCTGAATCTGAATCAAATCTAGAATGAGGGAAGCGGATTATCGATGTCGAACCCAATGCCACTGTCGCTACCACCAAAGTCCAACCAAGAAAACCAGAAGAACCAGAGGAAGGGGAACACCTCTTTTAGTCACATATGTGGGTAAAGGGGGCTCTGCTTCATTTCATTGTCGATAGGGACAATAAGAAGAAACTGATCTTAGCAGAGGTCGTCAAGCGACTAGACCTGCCAATGACACTGCACCTGAAACTATACACCATTGGTTGGCTTCACCAAGGAAGAGATATTTGTGTCAGCCAACAGTGTCGTCTGCCCTATGACATCAAGCCTTTCAAAGATGAGGTATCGTGTGATATTTCTCCCCTTGAAGTTTGTGATGTTCTTTTAGGACAACCATATTTGTGGAAGTGACATGTTGTGTATGCGTCTAGACCCCACAATGTTATTATTACTTTGGGTAGACAATTGTACAGGATACCAGAGGCAGTGCCACCAACTGTTATTTCTTTAATCTTTGCTAAGCAATGCAACAATGTCATTTCACAGACCGATAAGTTTGTCTTCTTTGTGATCCATGCTCACAGTAAGAATAAGGTCACCGCCACATCCGTGGCCTATACATAGAGCCTCTCTTTGTAGCAGAAGCAAGTGGACAGGATCGTGGAAGAGTACAAAGACATCTTCTTCTCACCCACCGGGGTATTGATGCTCTACCAAGTCAAGCATCCAATTTATCTAACCCCTGGTGCACCTCTATCGAATGGACCAGTCTATTGTCACTCGCTGATGGAAAATGATGAAATCAAGCGTCAGATCCAAGAGATGCTTCAAAAGGGGCACATCAGACCCAAATCCTCCCCTTGCGGAAGCTCGATTGTACTGGTGCAGAAGAAATATGAGACCTGGCAGCTCTGTGTGTTGGAAATATGGCTACAACAAAGATGATGCAGATGATCAAGGTTGTCATTGATGACAATCGATTGTTTATGAAGAACAGATGCTGAAACACGCTGCAACACAAATGAAACACAGATGCTGCAACACAAATGCAAACACAGACGCTGAAACACAGTGCTGAAACAGAAGCTAACGCAGAAGGTTAAGGTAGAACATAGAAGCTGAAACACAATCGCAGATGCTGGCACACAGTTGCTGAAACACAGACACAAA
>ML808962.1:102555-113416 GCA_009831015.1 Picea engelmannii | reverse complement strand
TTATGTTTATAACACTGGTTTTCACAGTAAAGACTTACTGCCACTAAGATTAATGATTCGAAGTTAAAAATGAGAGAAATGGTTAATAATTTACAATAACTGATTCACCCCCCCCCTCTCAGTTATTTCATACCTGTAACACTGTGTTGATTACAAAGAATTAAACTAAATCACATTTAGGAACCGGTACCCTATTCCCAAAATTGATGACCTTCTTGACCAACTTAAGGGGGAAAATTTCTTCAGCAATATTGACCTAAAGTCTGGCTACCACCAGGTTACCATCGAACCAACTGATGTATGGAAGACAACTTTCAAATCTAAAGAAGGTCTATTCGAATGGTTGGTCATGCCCTTTGGCTTAACAAATGCACTAACCACTTTCATGGGGTTGATGGATGATGTATTGAGACCCTTGACCAACTCTTTTGTGGTGGTATATTTGGATGACATCCTCATCTTCAACAGAACTTGGGAGGAGCACATGCAACATATTCAACAGGTTTTGAGCACTCTGCAGCAGCATAAGCTATATGCCAACTTGGAAAAATGCTCCTTTGGCATGAACAAGGTCCAATACTTGGGCTACATTGTTGATGAGCATGGGGTACATGTTGATCCAGCTAAGATCCAAGTCATCTGTGACTGTCCAGCCCCAACCACACTAACCGAGCTTCAGAGCTTCTTGGGACTTGCTAGCTTCTACCGACGGTTCGTGTTGGGATTATCCCATATTGAATGGGCCCTCAGCCAAGTGACCAAGGGCGATGACAGGGAAAAGTTCACGTGGGGTAAGGAACAACAATGCACAATTGATGATCTGAAGCATCACTTTTGCTAAGCTCTAGTACTCTCCTTACCCGATCTACAACAACCGTTCAATATTGAGATTGATGCATCCGACTATGCTGTAGGCGCAGTTCTTACTCAACACAGTCACCTGGTAGCATACCATAGTGAGACACTCTCAGATACTGTACGAAAATATCCCACCTATGAAAAGGAAATGTATTCCATTGTACAAGCATGTCGTCAATGGAAACATCACATTTTGGGAAAGGAAACAATTATCCACACTAATCATAAGCCTCTATAGTTCATACATGCATAAGGGAAGTTGCAGAACGAGCACCATCAAAAGAGGTTTACCTACCTGCAACAGTTCCATCTCAACATCAAGTATAAGACAAGGAGCACAAATTGTGTTGCTAACTGCCTCAGTCGACCTCCCGTGGCTGCACTCACCACCGTGCTCCATTCATGTGGGCATGAGTCATCTGAGTGGCCCCAACTTTATCAGAAAGATCCATACTTCACCACCACCTATCATCTCTTGGGCATATGCGCGAATGTCACCAATTTTCACATTCAGGACAAATTTTTTTTCCATCTGGGCCATCTATGTGTTCCTTCAAGCGAGCGTGCAAAGATGATTTGGGAGGCTCACTACAGTCGGATGGAAGGACATTTTGGCGTGGAGAAAACTATGTCCATTCTATAGAAACATTTTTATTGGCCAAAACTTTGACACGACGTCAACAAGTATATAAGATCTTGAACTGCCTGTGCCATTTCCAAGCCAACCATCAAGAAGCAAGGCTTATACACCCCTCTTCCTACTCCCGAGAGGCCTTGGGAATCCATCTCGATGGATTACATGTCTAGCCTTTCATCCACCAAGCAAGGGAATGATTGTGTATTTGTGGTAGTTGATCTTTTTTTGAAGATGGTCGTTATCACAGCCTGGAAGAAGAGCATCACAATGATAGATACTGCCAATCTCTTCTTCGAACGAGTGTGGGTCTATTTTGGGATACCATAGACCATCATCTCCGATCGAGACAACAAGTTTCTCAATACATTTTGGTTGAGTCTCTGGTCACTGTTGAACACCAAGCTCACTAAACCCACTGCCTTCCACCCTCAAGCCAATGGCCAAACAAAGGTCATCAATTAGATGATTGTGCACATCTTGCGCATGCATAACTCCAGGCATCTACATACACGGGATGAGATTCTTCCCTATGTTCAACACAACTACAATAGGGCTCTCCATAACTCCACCGGCCATAGTCCCTTTCAGGTGAGCCTGAGATTCCAACCCTTAGGTCCCATTGAGGTTTCACTACCTCTTGCAAAAACACAGACAGATTCTTCCCATGTTCAGTCTGGGCCGACAAATCCACCAGATTCATTGAGAGGATTCATCACATCTGCTAATAGGTCCATGAGATTTTGTAGAAAGCCAATGCTAAGTACAAGCAACACCATGATCAACACCGAGTACTGCACCAGTTTCAGGTGGGAGACAAGGTATGGTTACATTTGCAGAAAGAGAACCTTACAGGGCCCCATCGGAAGCTCCACCCACTTTTCTATGGGCCTTACATTATCACCAAGGTTGTGGGTAGCAATGCTTTTGAGCTCAACACTCCACCCTTCCTTGGCTTGCACCCAATGTTCAATTTGGAACTCCTTCAACCATATTTTCCACCATTATTGGACACCTCAGAGATCACAGAACAACTGACACCAACAGAGCTCAACCCTGACTGCATGGAACATGCATCCACTGATCAGATAGTGGACACACAGGTCAAGGGAACTTGCCAGCAAAGGATCCAACTTTATCGGGTTGTCAAGGCAGGGCAACTCCTACACCAAGGAAAGTGGCTCACCCGGGGCCAAATTCAACAAAATTTTCCTCACTTGATGGGGGAACTCAATGCAATGGATACCATTGCTTCCTAAGGGGGGAGGACTGATCCAGGTGGATATTGGTGGCCACCCACCTATTCCAATTGGCTCCTCTTAACAGTTTTTAGTTCAACACGTTCTTCTATACTTCTTTGTAATTGTGGGTTCTACACTTTCAGGGTTGTTTGAAGCCCTAAACATATTCTAGGTGGATACTGGTGGCCACCCACCTAATCCAACTGGCGTATTTTGGAATTTTTCATGTCAACACATATTTCCGTACTTTTAGGGTCGTTTTGGGGCCCCAAATAATGTTTTTTTTTTTTTACTTTTTTTTGGGTCTTTCCACAGTCAAACTGTAGATGGAGTTAGATTTTGATGACATAATGTGTATTTCTTGAGAAGACCTTTCCAACGAGCTATCACACGCCTAAAACGGAGGTCGTATGCAAAATTTACGACCCCGGGAAGTTGAGGTACCAACTTACCCATCGAGTTCCACATAATTTTTGGCGTTTCATCTCCTAGGGTTAGGTTTTTGGATGTCTAGGGTTTTGGAATTCATGATTAATCTTAAAAGGGCCTTTGGAGCCTTATTGTAATCATTCTGCTCAGACGGATGTGCGTAGCAACTGCATATCTTCTTAGAGATAACTACCACCATTTGAGCAAGTTGTTTTCAATTCTGCAGTTTACAATTCCAACCTATTTCATTTATTCAATAGAATTTATTGTTCACTAGATATCTGTTGTTGTTCTCCGTATCTCCGTGTTATTGTATTCAGTATGTTATTCATTTCTTTCTTCTCATAAATCCAGATCACTATCTTAGGTGCAGATCACCTTTGATAGACACACAACAACACTTTAATCACTGCAGAACTTAGGGCATCACACCCTACAACCTACCACACGTTTGGATCTTGTCAATCACTAATGACACTTGGGTATCACACTCGTTGAAATATTCCATCAACTCCCTCTCATAGTGAACTAACCTCTCCATACACAGGTTCCAAGAATATTTAAGAGAACTTTTTCTAATACCATGTTAATTTTCAGAACATGGTAAGTAGATTCTACATGCAAAAAAAACTTAAATACTAGGTAGCTAGAAAAATGAAAAACTTCAATCAAAACAACAACTTCTAAATACATTAATATACAAACACATACTACTGGAAATACAAATAGTGAAGACACATATTTGAACTCTTAATCACATCTATCTTCTGTTGAAAATCCGAATTAGAAAAAGAAAGGACATTGCAATAGCTCAAAACTAAAAGTTGCTAACCAACACAATAATGTGTCGTGCATATCCTTTTATAGAATTGGAAAAGGTGGGAAAGTACAACATATCTAGACACGTGCAAGAAGCACTCGATTTCACTATGTCAAATCCTAACCCTAATCAAATCACCTAGTGCACCATCTTGCATGGATAGGAGTGTCAGGAGTGGAGCGCCCCAATTGGAGATGAGTAAATCAAAGCATGCAGTAACTGGAACTCTAAACTGGATTTAAATAGATACATGTATCCTTGGGATTTATGCCCCTCCTTCGTAAATATAACCTCTCAAGCAATGCACCCCTGGTTGCTTCAATATCTATACTCTATCGAAGAATAAACCATGCATGCAACCTAAAACTAAAAGATGAACTAAATATCAAATTGAAAACTTGTTCATGCATGCTTAAGGCATGCATCTACCCTCATAACTCACCCCTACATAACAAAAACTCTCACCCCAACGCAACCTAGTGTTGTGCCATCAAAACCCTTGCACAAATCATGAAGTGAGTAACATGTTGGAATTACTACACCAAGAGGAAGGAGAATTAGCTATTGAGAAACTAGGTAAAAATCTAACATGGGGGACATTGAGAGACTTATTTTTGATGATTCACTTGATTGGGTTAAATGGGCATGAGGACCAAAAGAAAGAGGCACCAAAGCACAACCAACGACTACAGGACTAGTAAAGTTAGGTGTGGGAACAAATAGTTGTTGGCTCTATTTCCACTAGATGTTTGATGTCAAGATCTTCCACTCCTAGCGCAAGACCCACTACTAGGCCTCATAAAAGGGGTAGAGGGCATTGCTAGTTTGGTCTCATCAATTTTGACTCTTGACCCTCGGCAACCACTGATACTTAATGTGTGATGTACATGATCGGACATCTTATATACGATAACAAGGCACCTTCTTTTCATATTTATGGGGCATTGTGACCATCTTGTATTCTTTTAAGTTTATATTTTTAATTTAGCAGAATATATATATATATATATATATATATATATATATATGCACTTTTTATTATCATTTGGGTCTAGCCTGAGTGGTTGTGGGATGTAGTGTTATCCTCATAGATTGTATTCTTGTAAGTATTTTATTGTTATAATGACTTCGTGCCGTGTTGTTGACCTGATCTTGTACTCTAAAGGATCTGACCTATACCAATTGAAAAATTTTAAGGATTCAAATTGAGCAATAAATAATGGCTTACGTCAAACATATTGAATTTTCTTTTAATTATTCACATATTTTCTGATTAATGAGTACATCAACAACCCAAAGTCCCCCTTTGGAAAGCAAAGCTCCACACCCAAGGAGTCTAACAACCCAAAGTTCCCCTTTGGAAAGCAAAGCTCCACACCCAAGGAGTCTAATTGTGGAAAAAGTTCATTACACCTTTTTATCACAAAAGCAAAACTCCACACCTAGGGAGTCTAATTGTGGAAAAAGTTCATTACACCTTTTTATCACAAATTTCTTTGAAGGAGATTAATGGGTACAACAACTACATAAAAATGYTTTGATTTATAGTCAATGGGCTATGGCCACCATTTACAACACTCATAGCCTGGATCAAGTCCAACTCGACATCAACTTACATGGCAAGTTTCTATTCAAAAGGTTTTTATTATTTATTTCTAAAAACTAGAAGGCGTAGAAAGATCATGKAGAACGGWATGTGGTTTTGAGGTAAAGTTGGTTTTTATCAAACCATGATTTTTCAAATTCAACCCTGCTTTAATAATTATTTCCTCAACMCTTAATGATTATTTCCTCAACCCTTGTTTAAGTAAGATGGTTGAATATCCCCCTACTTGTACGAACAGAAGACCTTAAARSAAATTGGAAACTCAGCTGGGTAGATATATTAAGTCTTCTTTCCTTGTGCCAGAATATGTGTAAAGTTGAACTTGAATAAAAGTCTACCAAACAATATTATATGTTAAGTCTTCTTTCCTTGTGCCAGAATATGTGTAAAGTTGAACTTGAATAAAAGTCTACCAAACAATATTATCCTTCACTGTGAAGATTTCAAACGGACCCAGCAATTGGGCTATGAGAATCTGGCCTARGAGGCATGTCTAAAAAAAATAATTGTTCAGGTATAAGGCCATCAGCCATCTATTTCAAAAGAAACTTTGGATGGTTCTGGAAAATAATAAAGAAAAATAAGCACAGGTRGTCTSTRAGTCAGTTAGAAAATCAAATGCCAATTGACCCAAGACCACCAGCCAATARAGAACGCCATAAAGATACCCAATTGTAAAATTCTGGAGTTGGGAAAACAKAACCTAGAGAGGAAGACCCAACTCTAGCTAAGTTGGCAAAGCAAGGARCTCCTCATATCAAGATATCAATTTCAAGTTCTTACCCAAAATCAAAGTCTGAGAAGAAACGTAATAARGAACAGGGATAAAGATCTACTTGACTTTTGTAGGAGCCTACCAGTCTTTGCTGCCTACAGGTATAGCTGGGTAGCTTATAATCCAACGAAGATTAATAAAATTTTGTTCTTGTTAAAAAAATAGTGTTTACTCATTTYTCTGGTAAGATTGTATTCAAGYATGTTAAAATGTAGTTTATTGTGGCAATTTGTCCCATGCCATAACAGTGATATTCAGATTTTATTAATATWTWTTTTTTAATATATACATATATGTGTAAATAGATAGATAAATAAATAGACASAGTTCAAATTTGTTTTGATGACAGTAGCATGGACTGCAATATTAGATATACTTGAAGATTCATAGGRGTACAAGTATGAGTAAGCCCTTCAATGCATAAGGACTATCATAAACAAGAAAACAACATAGGCATGAACATCAACTTTGAAGGCCATATTAATGGAAGCAACTAGTTCAATGAAATAGAGGAGAAGACACCAAGGGCATGAACCCCTTCCCTTCCCTACCAACAAGAATCAGACTTCTCACAGATTAACATACAAGATAGTTTACTGGGTGTAGAGGGTGTGATATAGAAGCAGTCACAACCTTGGATGGAGTTGCTGCACGCACAAAACCAAAATCAAGCCGACACAGTGTATCCCATAGGGCTAAATATTAGACACAGTGTATCCCATAGGGCTAAATATTAGAAGGTGGCATTTGCTAACATGTCAGCGCAATGTTGATTCCCACAGAGACATCCCATGCACAAGAAATGAAAATCCCAGGGCCAATGTCCAACCATATCTGTATGAAACGAAGAATAAGAAGTTGGCATTTACAGATATGCAATCAGAAGGTTAAGCCCTCTGAATAATGCCATGCCATGTAGAACCTGCAAATGCTACAATATATCCCAAAGTCACGAGATTTTACTCAGAGTATCATAATTATTAGATTCTTTTTTGGCAATTACTATTAGGATTCCAATTGTTGGCTAAATCACAATTTTTCATTGTTTAAATTGCAGTTTTAAAGGCATAGATTTTACTCAGAGTGTCATAATTAGATTTTTTTTTTGGCAATTATTATTAGGATTCCAATTATTTGCTAAATCATAATTTTTCATTGTTTAAATTGCAGTTTTGAATGCATAAATGAATCCAGCACCCTGAAAAATCTCTAATTCACCTGAATTGTGCAATCTCAACATCTCGTATATGCAATTCCATCAATTCTTTTAAATTTCTAACTGATTTCTGACCAAAACTTATTAAAAAATATAGCTGAAAAAAATTCAAAACGTCTAATATTTAAACTACTGTTCACTCATTTTGACTAAAAATGAAACCCAACTTAAAACCCTGAAAAACAAGTCAGTAAACCAGACAATGATTTGATAATAATCAAATATATCATAAGATTGCAATCAATTGTCATATCATCATTTATCCATTATGATTCAAAACCACCATACGCGATGCTATGAAATGATTCATAAACCAAATTGAACAAAGGTTACCAAATACTAAATTGTCCAATGTAAAGAGTCCAAAGTGTCAAATCTGAAATTATATGGCTCAGCGATTTCATGTTGATTCGGTAATCCCTTACTCATAAGGCTCAGCGATTTTATGTCGACTCGGTAGTCCCTTCTAAGACTCAGCATCCTTTCTAAGACTCAACAGGTCCTGCTAAGACTCGATTGGCCCTACAAAAACTGGGTTTTAGGCAGTGTTGGGCAGGGCAACCCAACTCCGAGTTAGACCTGCGGGGTCTGGATCAAACCTACCCATCTACAGCGATGACTCACGAGTCTACACAGTGTTTTGTGATTATGATATATTCCATTGTTTCAACAATTAGCGAGTACCATCTTCCAACATATCATCACAATTAGAGAGTGCCAACTTCCAACATATCATAAAAAATCATCTTTTTCTAGAGTTTTCCAATGCACTGAGAAATTGGATGCCAATGTAAGTGAGAGGCCAAGTATCTCCATACTATGTTACTGGAAACAAGAAACGAGAAACAAAACAATATTTTGGTATTGTTTCAAAGGAAAAGAAACATGCTAGAGTTGTCCAATGCATTGAGAAATTGGATCCCAATGTGTGACAGGCCAAGTATCTCCATATTATGTTACTAGAAACGAGTAACAAAACAATATTTTGGTATGGTTTCGAAGGAAAAGAAACATGAATGTATGTAACAGAATCAAGAAATAGTGAGTGAAATGACAAACAAGAATAAAATAAGAAATGAGATTAGATAATTTTGAGAGATAAGAAAAGTGAATCCCTCTTCCTAGTGTATATTATGTATATAAAATTGATTATTGCATGGAGAGAGTAGCTAGGTGCTCTACAGTTTAATTCGGGTTTAAGATGGATCTATGCCGGTTAATCTAGAACAAGAATGAGACAGATTTTTTAATCAAGTTTCTAGTAACACATATGTGAATCAAACAATGTACAAACAATAAATTATGAGTGTAAATGTCATAATATAAAAACCACATATATCCATACTTTATATATGTATACCGTTATGTCAATATTGAAATGAACAAAGTTCATTTATTAATAAATATTCAACATAAGGACAATTGATCAAAATCCATAAATGACAAAAAAATATATAAACAATTAAATATGAGATAGATGATTACAACGATCTATGTGATAGTATACACACATTGACCAGTCAGGTGGTTGATGGGTCATGTCCCTTGGTTAGGTCATGTTCTTAGTTAGGATGTGTCTCTTCATTTATTATTATTATTTATTAATTATTTATTTATGTTTATTACATTTTTTATCCTTTTAAAGATGTTCACAAGATAATATGCTCTTCCAAAAATTGAGTAGAATTGTCGAAATGTGAAAGGGTGTGACCACCCTAATTTAATCTTCTTTGGATTTGTGTGGAAACAACTTTTGTTTTGAGATCGAATTGTATCGGAATTAATATTCTTTGAAATATAGTTTGAATATTGTGCTTGTTCTGAGCAAGGTTGATACACAAATCAATTAAAGTATCAACTCTTGTGATTGGAATATAGATAAGTGTCCAGCTTGTAGCATGGTTTTTCCTTAAAATACTTGTAGTGTTTTCTTGATTCACTTTTGCTATTATGTGTTCTTCATACATCGGTGTCACTTTGTTGATCATTGAATTTTTATTATTAAGCACATTGGGATTTTCCATTGCTTGTACTTCAACATCTGAAGATATCTCTATTTCAACTAGATTTGCATCTTTAGGATCTGTGATGTCAATTGACTATGTATTGGTTCCTTTCTCCATGGTTTGGATTTTCACATCTAATAATTCTTCTATTTCAATTGGATCAATGATTTGTTCTTTACTAATCGATGCTTCTTTGTTGGTAAGTTGCTCTAACTTGATCTATATCGATTTCTTATGATTTTTTAGTTTCTTAATTTATGTAAGTAAGCTTTGGTTACGATCCCTTGTGCGTGAGAGTTCTTCATCATTTTCTAATTTGACGACTTTATCTTTAAGGTCTTGATTCTCTAGCTTCTCATCTTTTAACCTTTTAATTTGTTCAAACAACCTATGACTAAGGTTCCTTAGGTGATAATTTTATTCATATTGAACTTCTTGTTGAGATCTTGATTCCTTTGTCCTAGTTTCTAATTGCACTGCTTCTCATCTTTTAACCTTTTAATTTGTTCAAGCAACCTCTGTCTAAGGTTCTTTAGGTGATAATTTTATTCATATTTTTATGATAAATTCTTGTTGAGATCTTGATTCCTTTGTCCTAGTTTCTAATTGCATGCTTCATGTGACATCTTGATTTGTGCAAGTATTTTTTGACTAAAATTTTTTAAGCTAGGAATTTCATCATCTTTTCTTAGTAATATCTTCATCTTAATTTGTGCAAGTATTTTTTGACTAAAATTTTTTAAGCTAGGAATTTCATCATCTTTTCTTAGTAATATCTTTCTTAGCACATTCTCAAGATCTTTATATTTTTATTGTTGTTTGATTTGTTGAGCTTCTTGTTTAGATCTTGATTCCTTTGTCTTAGTTTCTAATTGCAATGTTTCATATTTTTTGACATCTTGATTTGTACAAGTTTTTTGAGTAAAATTTTTTAAGCTATGAATTTCATCATTTTTTCTTAGTAATTTATTTCTTAACAGTTTATCAAGATCTTTATATTTTTATTGTTATTTAGCTAATTCATCTTTTAACTTTTTAATTTACTTTATGTATTACTTTGATAGTTTTTTATAATAAATAATATCTTACCCATTGGAAAACAAATTGTAATTCAAAAAAATATTTATATATTAAAAAAAATAACATTTAATCTAAAATGTTGACTAATATATTGAGATTGATAATTTAATATCTCAATTCTTCAATTTCAATAATGATCATGCAAATACAAAGATCCAAAAAAATAATGTGTGTAACTGATTCAGAGTCGCCCATT
>ML808962.1:76895-97567 GCA_009831015.1 Picea engelmannii | reverse complement strand
ATTTGGATTAACCAATGCCCCTGCCACTTTTATGTGCTTGATGAACAATGTGCTCAGCAAATTCCTAGACAAATTTGTACTGGTTTTTATTGACGATATATTAATTTACTCCAAGAATAGAGAGGAACATGAGGAACATCTTAAACTTGTGCTTCAAGTGCTAAGAGAACATCATCTCTATGCCAAATTTAGCAAGTGCGACTTTTTCCAGAAGTAAATACATTACTTGGGCCATGTCATATCTGAAGAAGGAGTAGCAGTAGACCCATACAAGATCAGGTCTATCATGGAATGGCCTACCCCAAAGGACGTTTCAAATATCAGATCCTTTATGGGCTTAGCAGGACACTATAGGATATTTATAAAAGGATTCTCCAAGATTGGTTGTCGAATCACTGCCCTCCAGAAGAAGGGAGCTAAATTCACGTGGACACGAGAATGTGAAGAAAGATTTCAATCCCTAAAACATCTACTAACCCATGCACCCATGTTGAAGATCGTTGATCCTGAAAATGACTTCCTCGTGTGCACAGATGCCTGCAAGGAAGGGCTCAGAGGATTCCTTATGCAAGGAGGAAGTGTAGTCTGCTATGAATCTCGAAAATTGAATGAGCACGAAGTCAACTATGTGACCCATGATCTAGAACTGGCCGCCATAGTGCACGCCTTAAAAATGTGGAGGCATTACCTCGTGGGAAGGAAATTTGTACTTATGACAGACCACTGTGGATTGCGATATCTATTTGACCAACCAAAACTCAATGCTAGACAAGCTAGGTGGATGGCCCTTATTAGTGAGTTTGATTTCGAAATCAAACATATCAAGGGAAAGGAAAATAAGGTGGCCGATGCCCTTAGCAGGAGTATGAAAACAATTCACCTGACAGTGGTGAGCACCTGCGAGATGAATATCAAGGAAAGAGTCAGGAATGCACAAGAAACATACACATTCTTCCAGACTGTGACCTCGTACCTGGAGCAAGAACCCACAGGAATAAAGTATGAAGACTACCAGATGATAGATGGAGGTCTGCTAACTTATAGAAACAGATTGTATATTCCAGATTGTAATAACTTGGAGAGGTTCATAATGGATGAACTACATAAAAGACCATATACTGGTCATCCAGGATACCAGAAGATGATCACAACCACCAGGAAGCAATTCTATTGGCCTGGATTTAAGAGAGACATAGCTGAGTACTTAGCCAAATGTATAGAATGCCAACATGTTAAAGCAAAACACTAACACCCAACAAGATTATTACAACCTCTACCAATCCCGGAATGGAAATGGGAAACCATATCCATGGATTTCATCACCGGATTACCAACATCGACTAAACATAATGATGCCATCATGGTAGTGGTGGATAAACTGAGCAAGTCCGCTCATTTTATCCCCGTCAAGTCGACTTGCAAGGAAATAGACGTCGCCAACATATTCATGAAGGAGATATTCAGACTACAGACGGTGAAATTTGCGCCACATGCAACCTTGCAGACAAAAATTGGCAAGAGAGGAAATGTGGAAAAAGAAGAGGAGAAGAGTGTGCACGATGGGGATCACAGAGGAGAACTGGAGAAAACCCTGGAAACGTAAGGAGTTCTGAATATCAGGAGAAGGAGAGTAACCTTCATCCTGGATTATTTTCCTGTATCAGGAGAAGGAGAGTAACCTTCGTCCTTGACTTCCGTTGAGCTAGAAGTAGGAGAATGAACCTCAAAGCATCATAGTATAGCTCGGGGGTGGCTAGTGGTAAATCCATTTGGAGTCACTGAGCCTACAGTTGGGTGGAAAAAATCACCCCTCTCAGCAGTTGCATCACACCTGGCAGATCTGATAAGTGTTTTATACCTTGTATTTCAAACTAAATATCATGAATTCATGCTTATGTTTATATGCCCATAATAATTTCTGTGTAGAATGATTGCCTGGTGTTTTAGACTGGAAATAATGGATGCATGTGTATACTTACATTCCATAGTTAGTTTCTATACAAAGAATTAATTTTGGGGCATGAGTTCGCTCCATTGAGAATCGTCTTGTTTGCTTGACTCTCGTAATGTTCCGAGAAGGCTCCTCGAGAGTACTCTTCCCCGGGGATTACCCCATAAACCTTGGAATTGTGCCGAACCTTTACCCAGAGACTCGACTAAGATTAGGGATGATTGCCCAAGAACCGTCTTAAGGTTCATGCGATCCGGGTCTAGAAACCTTATGCAAGGAAGGGTAGCTCTCTAAGGTCTCAGAGTTGTGGGAGTTTGAAGCCCCGAGAAGTTGAATTTCGTGATTCAAGCTCAGAAGGGATAGCGGGCCCAATTATAGAAAGAGAGAATACCCTATCATTTGGTAGAGGAATGGTCGGAATCCTTTTAGGAATACCCCAGATCTGTCGAGATTGATGGATCTAGAAAAGAAGCATAGGCGTTAACACGTCGACCCTTTCATCCTTCGCAAGTAGCGATGGGATCCATGACCGTAGATCCAAGGATTTGACGGAGCCCTATTGACCGTCGATCTTAGCCTTTGTATAGGCAGGAGAGTAGAATTTCGCTGACTCACGACTTGGAGTGGTCAAGGGTAGGGCTGCATGAACTCACGATTCGCGAGATCGTGACGTGATCGTGACCGTTGGATCCAGGCCACGAGAGAACCATGTGATCATAACTTTTGTGGTTATTGCCTATCGGGGGTTCAGAACTTGAGAGAGTTTCTTTTTGACTGTAGAAGTAGCGAAGTGCCGAGTGCTGAGGGCTCATGCAAACACGTGGCACATTCGTTAGGTGGGGACCACGTGGTTGACAGGTGGCATAAAAACAAGCGCCCAGAGAAAGGTGGGAACTGGTGACAGGTGATGGACACATGTCACCTGGGAAAGAGCCAACCCATTGGTGAATTATCGTGGCTCGGGGTTTCGCAGGACGAAGAAGTTTCACCTTGATCGCTAAGGCCGCAAAATGCCGAGAGCCGAGGTCTCGTGCGACGGGCAGCGGCGACACAGATCATGAGCAGAGTATAGCGGAGGAGACAAGTGGTGTGTGCGCGTCGCTTTGGCAGAGTCCACGTAACCTTGACCTCTCGCGTCTCGGGAATTCACAAAGGAGGAGTATGAGGGCTCAACACCTCAACTAGCGAAGTTGCGAGTGTTTCTAGTGTTTGGCCTAGCCTACGGTTACATGTAGCAGGCGCTAGTGAGGAGGGAGCCATACCCGTATCATATCTCGGGTATCGGTGTTTGGAGAAAAGGGAATCGAGAGTCTTGACTCCCAACTCGCGAGTTGCGAAAGGCGCTTGCATTAAGGCCAGGTTGTGGTCATTTGGAGGAGGATAAGGGAAGGGAGGGTCTGCGCTAGGACCCATAGAAGTCTCAGGGATTCTGTCCCTCGAAGAAAAAGACAAAAAATCTAGGTTGTCGTAGTAGGTGTGTGACATTTTGTTTTACAAATAAATAAAAGGATTTCATTTGTCGAAATGGAGAGGGATGCGACTTCTATGTACCATAAAAGAAAGTGTAATTGGGTTGGACCTGAAAGAAGAAAAGGTAGACTGTCAAAGATCATCTATGGGTTCTCAGAAAACTGAAAATACACAACTAGATAATTTCTGGACGAGAAGTATAAAGAATAGGAGATTATGAAAGATGACCAATTTACTTACTATGATGGATTCTCTCTCTCTCTCTCTCTCTCTCTCTCTCTCTCCGAGTTTCCTTTTGTAATCTCTTTCGATGGAATTCCATGATTGATTGCAACTAACTCTTCTTGATTTGGTTCCTTTATTTTAGTTAAGACATTTTTTAACCAATTTTCAATATAATCTCTCATTCGCGCAACAATTATTTCTTGACTTACTTTTATGTAAAATAATGCACTTTCCAAATCTCTAAAGTATATTGAAAGTTGGTGAAGTGTATCTTCAATATCTTCATTTTTGTTTGCATAACTAACTAACCAACGTTCCACTTCTAATTTTGAGTACTCAATCAATCTATTAAATCTCTCAGCTGATGCAGTCTTCAATAATTCCAACTTTTCTTCAAATTGTTCCTTTGACATAAGAACATAATTTAATATTAATTTTGGGTCTTTAACTTCTCGTTGTTTTAGCTAAATCCAACTCAATTAATTTTAAATACAACTCTCCCCTTTAAGTTGCTTTATGCGGACTGTAAAAGGCAAGTCATATTCTTTTCTTATGAACTCACTCATACTTGAGACTTTCATAACAAAGGTATAAACAACCCCTTTATGGAACTCCTCGTCATTTTCTAGATCATCTTGAAGGTATTGTCTCAAATTTGTTGTTTTTGATCCCAAAGAAATAAAACTATTTGCTAATTCCCATGCCTCGAGAATGAGAAACATTATTTTCTTGATGTTTTCTCCAACATATATTTTGACAACAACAAGTAAGCTCAATGTTCCTCTTAATATCGAACTATATTTTGGTGTTCCATCAAAACTCTTATAGGGATACATTGTAGCAATTGGGTTGACAAATATGGGTCGGGGCATCAAAGTGCTTTCTAATTATTTGATTCTTTATTTTAGGGTGGCATTTTCATTTTCCATTTCTCCAACTGACATTTTCAAGGCTTCACCCATAACTTCATGAATATGTACAATTTTAGACGGTGGAACTCCATTAAGGTCAAGTTTTAAGCTTGATTTTCCTTGAAATTTTTTGATTTTTGAATGAACCTTTTCGATAAGTGATTTATTTGATCCTTTTCAAATAGGGCACTGTGCAAAGTTATGGACTCTTCGTCAAATAGAATTGGTTCATGTGTAGCCAATTCTACTACAACTTTTCTATTTTCCTGAATTCTTTGTTCTTCACTAGGAATTCTATGTCCTCAATGTTCACATCCAAGTCCATATCTTCAAGAACAATATCTTCTTTAGGTATGACCTCACTTCCTCATTCCTTATTTGTTTGTATTTTCCTTTTTCTAGTTAGTGGGAGATTGTGGAGTCTTTCCAGACTTCCCTTATGAGGGTTTTCATCTCCTCCATCATCAAAATTGTCTATTGAAGATTTCCTTTGTTCCTTAGCAACATAATGATATTTTGTTTTAGGTAGGAAGCTTTTCTGAGAAGTGTTAGGAGGTCTAAATAGTACTTCTCTCATTTACAACTCTTCCCCATTCTCTATCTTGATTAGTGATACTAACAACAATTTGAATATCCTCTTGTTTCTTTTCAATCATTGATGCTTGAGGGTTCTGGCTATCATCTTCTTCTTCTCTGAATAGTAAAGTATTAACAAAAGAGACATTGTAACCCACATATGTCATATGTTTCATAAAAAACTGGTGAGGGTTGAACCCTTTGATTTCATCTACTAACTTTAAATTGAATTGAAAATTCATCAATATTTGCAGTATGTCATAGCATTATTTCTCTAATATTCCATGACAGAGGAATATATTTCTTTTCCCCTTTTCATGAAAGAAATGTGCCCAAAATATATACTTCTTGCATGCTTCCACAATAAACATCTTGTCAGACACATAAAATGGGAGATATGAAGGTTTTTTAAGGGAACAATAAATTCTGATAATACTGAAATGCTTCAAAGCTTCCTCTTTTATCTAAGAACATTGATGCTTCCAAAGATAATATTGATATTTTTGGTCCGAAAATAAGTTTCTTGAAAGAAGAAATTAAAGAATTATGTACTTCATAAAATTGGTACATAGCATTTTTCTTCCACAAGGTGGAATACCACATCTGTAGAGGGTCGACTTTAGAATTGAATTGTTTGGATAAATGCAAACCTTTGGAAATTACATGACAGTTAGTAATTGCGAAGATTAGATATGAGGACAAGTAGAATTTCTTATTCTTCTTGAAATTGGCCAACTGAAAAGATAGTTCTTTGGAGACAATTCTCTCCCAATAAAAAATTTCATTCTCATGAATTGAAAAATGCAAGATATACAAATCCAGACAAGGGATAGAAGTTGTAGAATCTTGTCCAAATAATTTGGCAAATGGCCATGCCATTTCTCGGTAGGGATTTTTCAACAAACTAACTTGGATACTTCAAAGGTCTTCTGGTATCGTTGTTGGGTCTTGAAGATACTCTTGCAGAAGGTACAATTCACCATTTATTGCTTTCAAGAAATCGTTAGCTTCATCCCCTTTGATGATCATTGTTTTTTATAGGAGTCTAAGTATTTTCTTGAAGATCAAAGGTTCCAAAGAAAAGGGGACTCTCCTTGCAATTGTATTGTTCTCTATTTGTTATCGAATTTGTCGATGCACCATGAAATTAAATCTTTAAAATCATAAACTTCAGTGACGCAGCCTGCCAGAGCAATTCCTGACGTCCAAATCTAGTTCAAAATCCTCTCTAGAAGCAAAAATGAGGGGTAATACTTGTATTCCCTTGACCATTGAAACCTTTGATCTTCTAGTCGGAATGAGTTTATAGTATCTCCACATAAATTTTCTTTTCTCCTGGTCGTCATGTTTAATCAAGCTGACAGATTAATGTGCAATCCCTTTTAGAACATTATTACCAACAAAAACCTTTTTACCATAACATACTTTGAGGATCTTCTTTCAAAGGATGGTTAATACAAATTAAACTTTGAAATGATGAATAATCTTCTTGAGAAGATCGTCGTTAATAATGACCTTTTAATACTTAACCAATTTGTTATTTCTATGATATTTGCATTAAATGTGCATCGGGGAGAGTGACAAGATGGGACTTGGATTACCGCGAGGGAGCATAATCGAGAGTATGTGAAGGAATAATGAAATGAACACGAACTTGTGGACCCACGGTGGGATTTAAAAAAATTGACTAAGTAAATAAATTGATCGAACAAAGAGGATTGGGGGTATGTATGAAAGAAAAAATGAAATTACTGTGGCCCACAATGAAGTTTTTTAAAAAAATTCTAAGTGTTGCAAGATTGTGGAGGTAATGTAGTATGGTGGGTCAGTGGGTATGGAGTGATGAAAAGGAATAGAAAGTTGCGACACCATGGGTTCACGGGGGTGAAAGGTAAGAGGAAGATAATTCATAGCAACCCACAGAGCGTGATAGAAAAATTGACTAAGTATAGGAAATCGGTCGGGCGGATGGGTAGTGATTATAGAAAAGTGAATTAGACAAATTCTTTATACCCGCGGTAAGATATTTTGAAAAATTCTAAGTATGGGTGCAAAATGAAGGTGGAAGAGCACACTGTGGCATTTTGAAGGCCACTAAAGTTTGGACTTGAAGAAAAGGTGCCTCATGAACCCAAGACAATTTGAAATTTTTCTAAGTATAGAGAAAACAAATTTACAAAAGAGAGTATACGAATTACTTAACACATTTAGGGATAAAAAAACTGGCTCCAAATGTGGGACAATAACCCCCTGTGGGTTACTGAGAATCTAGAATATTGATCATTAGGTGATGGAGTCAGTTTGAGAAAAAAAAATGGAGGAAAAATACTTTGAAAAGTATGTACAAAAGAGAAAACTATACAGAGATGATGACTGAGAATTTTTAAGAGAAGAAAATTTTGAGGTGTTTCCCATTGACTGGAAACATCTGGACTGTTCCTTTCATGTATTTGAGTAGATAATAATTGTATCCCAAAACGTTTTTGATCATATAAGGACCGATCTGCAGTGCTTCAAATTTTATATGCAGAGATGGCTTTTCCTTTTCCTTATTCAATAACAACATCAACTGTCCCTTCTAAAAATATTTTGTTGATGAAGTCTTATCAAAATGTCTTTTGATACTCTATTGTATTTGAATCATTTTTCTTAATGCTTCACTTAGTTTTTCTTCAAGTTTCATCAATTGATCATGTCTTCTCTGTAAAGGTGAAACTTGTTCAACATCTCCTATGTTCACATCATAAGTCAAGGTGTTCAATTCCAAATGAATATGCATTTTTTATTCCTTCCCATACAATAACTTCTATGGTGACAATCTTGTGTTGTCCTTTGGTGTAAGTCTACTCGCCCATATTGCATCAATCAACTTCAAATGCTAATTTATATGATTCACAGTGATTTTATTTTTAAGAATCTGGATCAATGTCTTATTTGTAGACTCAACCAAGCCATTCCCCTAAGGATAATAGTTTTATGATTGACCCATAATAATGTCATATTCCCCACAAAATTTTGTGAACTTTGAACTTATGAAAATTGATCCATTATCATTTATGAGTTTCTCTGGGACACCAAATCTTGACAAGATATTATCTTTAATAAAATTGATGAGTTCTTTAGAATCAACCTTTTTTAGAGCTACTACTTCTTACCATTTTGTGAAATAATCAATTGTAGTGAGAATGTATGAGTGGTCTTTGTTGCATTTTGGATTAATTGGTTCGATGAAATCTAATCCCCATTGTGTAAAAGGCTCTTCTATTGTTATAAGTTGCAAGGACATTGTTTTTTTCTTCATTCTCCTTGATTTTTTTTTACATGAGATACATTTTCTTATCATTGAGTAAGAGTCCTTAAAAATGGTGGGCCAATAATAACCCACTCTAATGATTCTGTGTGCAGTTGTTGTTGGTGAAAAATTCCCTCCACAAATACCTTCATGAAACTCTTGTAACACTTTCAGAGACTTTGTGGAATCAATATATCTTAATGTCATCCCATCAAAATTATGTCAGAACAACACATCAACAACTAATACATATTGGTTTGCCTTCATTTTCAATGATATTCTTTACTTTGAAGACATACCAATAGGAAATTGACCATACTTCAAATAAAAGATTATGTTTTTGTACCACTCTGATGTTAACAATGTTGACTCTAATGAAAAGGATATGTCTCCATTTATTGCATCAATTTTTGTCATTAAATTGCATAATCCCTTTCCTTTAACTACTTTTAAAGGATTAATCTCAATATCATATTCTTAAATCTTAGAAAACCAATTTTCCCACTTTCCTTATTTAAGTTGTTGGTTAAGAAGCATCTTTACTCAGGAGGTCGAGACATATGCTATGACATGCTATGATAAAATATATGTCATGAAATGTGTCACTGCTTTGACCAAGGAAAGAGCATGCTTTTGTATCTTTGAATATCTTAGTTTATAATTGTTGGAAGATTGGTTATTGTCATTGATGTCAACCCTAGTCATGGGTTTTGGACCACAATATTGATGAAGATATTTAGACATGAAGGACAATGCACATGAAGATACAACACCCATGGATGGATAATATGCATCATTTTGTTTCAGATGGTATGTGGCACGTCACGTGGATCCTCATTGTTGAGGAGAAATGAATTTTTGAAGATGACAAAGTGAATTGAAGAAGGAAGTACATGTAGGCCCTGAAGATAATTAAAGAAAATAATTACAAAATAAGAAAGTTTCAGGTCGGTCCTAATGTTAAAAGGAAGTGACATAAATGGTATAAATACATATCATTATACATTCATTTGATACACAAGTCGAATTTCAAAGGAAATCATAAGTAAAGAAGGTCGGATTTCAAGGGAGGATGAAGTCTTTTGGTGATGTGTTCTAAGGTATGTTATTTTCAGGTCATCTTACCATTTTCACTATAAATTGTTTTCTAGAACGATTCAGATGGTGAAATTGCTATGGTATTGAGAAGACATATCAAGGTACATGTGCTAAAAGTTTCAACTCTTGATTCGCTATAAGTATGGAGATACACTCTGTGGAAGATAGGGTTTTTGACCAGCCCTGAAGCTAGTCAATAAACATGTGTTCCGTGTAAAATAGTCATACCTTCTTCATAGAGAATCCAAATGAAGTGGGACAAATTTCATTGAAAAGAGTATAGACTTTAGTTTCTTGTGTGCAAGTTTCAGAATCGGATGTTAAATATTGAGCGCATGGCATTCTGTACAAGTTAGCTCTCCTGAATACACTAAAATTGAATAAAGTCTACCATTCTTCCTATAAATTCTTTTTGGGGAGGATTCAAGGAGTGAAACTTGGAGGAGGTTCAGAGAATACATTGAGTAATATTATCTATAGGATCAGAGTATTCCAAGAATTGAATAATTACAGAATTTGAAGAAGTCTCAGGAAGCATTATCATGCTCTATGTGATGGTTGGTTGATGGTGATGATTTAATGTAAAGTTTTATTATCTCTCATATATTCTTGGGTGGAAGGAAGGGGAAAGGATGGAGAGTTCAACCCTCTCTTTATATTGGAGGATTACATCTTCCTCTTGGAGTTTTATCCCTCCCTTTATATTTGGAAGCTGTAGCTACCTTTGGAAGTCATTACTTCCCTTGACCAATAACTGTTGATTGTTTCTCATATATTGTGCATGGTGTATTGTGGTGTATTGATGTAACTCTTATACTGTTGTTCATTTCTCATTGAATATAATTGAATGGTTTAAGTATAAGTTGAAAAAGTTTTTAATTGTACTTGATATTGATTCACCCCCCTCTTAGTATCAACAATTGGTATTAGAGCAAGTTGTCTTCAAAACAATTTAACCACTGGAAGGAAAATCCTGAGCATAGATGGATGACCATGAACACATTTCAAATGGGATTCAAAAATTTGATGGAAGAAATTATGCATACTGGAGTGATAGAGTGAAAACTTACCTAACGGCTTTGGGAGTAGACATTTGGTACTCAGTTGTAAATGGCTATGTAATCCCAAATAATGCTCCAACCGATCCAAATGAGAAGAAGCTTATGAGTTATAATTCAAAAGCCAGACATGTTATTCTAGCAGCATTGGCACCAACCATTTCTAGCAAAGTGATGGGCTGCAGCACTGCTAAACAAGTATGGGACAAACTCAAGAGTATCTACGAAGGTGATCCAAAAGTTAAGCAGGTCAAGCTACAACGACATGGAGCAGAATTTGAAAATTTGAAGATGAATGAAAATGAAGATATTGCAACCTATATTCTTAGAGTTGATGAAGTTGTTAATGCTATCATAGGATTAGGTGAAGAGCTCGATGAATCGTTGGTTGTACAAAAAGTTTTGAGATCACTTCTCTTGAAGTATGATGCTAAGGTCTCCGCCATTGAAGAAACTAGGGACTTGACCAAAATGACAATGGATGAATTACATGGGTCTCTTATAGCATATGAAATGAGAACAAGTACATAAAGTGACCAGCCAAACAATGAAGCAGCCTTTAAAGCCATAGAGAAGACAAAAGACAAGGATAACGACCTTGATGAAGAAATAACAAATTTTGTAAGAAGTTCTAGAAGGGAAGTGGAAGATACAAAGGTAAGTCTCCGCTCAAATGCTTTAACTGTGGTAGAATAGGACATATTGTTGAAAACTCCTACTATAAAAAGAGAAGTCTCAACAATAAAAAGAGATTCTACTCCAAGGATGATGACATCTCCTCAGATGAGAATGATAAAGCAGATAATGATGGAGGAGAAGTCCTCTTCATAACCCAAGAAACCCAGGATGATGATCACAAGAATTATAAAGAAGAATAAATCATTTGTGAAGAAGATTTAGATGAAGAAACCAACCTTGATTCCTTTTGGGGATACACAGACAATGCAGAGAGTGAACAAGAAGATGAGAATCTTGAAAAGTTGAAGCATGTTGAAACTGAAAATAGCAAGCTTAGAAACACAAACATAATACTAAAAGGTGAATTGAGTAGTTGTGAAGAAGAGAATTACAAGCTTGAAAAGACCATTAATAGCTTGAAGGAACAATTAGAAGATTATGAGAAATTGAAAGAAGAATTGGATCGCACAAAAGGGGAGCTACTATTGACAATAGAAAAGTTGAAGAAGTTCAAAAAAAGCACTGAAAAATTAGATGAGATCCTTAGCAGTCAAAGATCTCCAAATGACAAGACATGACTAGGATACAATGGCAGTTTGAAGACAACAAAACAAGAGAAGGAAATTGAAAATAATGAAACCAACACTCCAGAACAAGTTGAACAACAAGATAGAAGACTAGAATTCAGAAGGAATGAGACATCAAGAAGATCCTCTCCCATTAGGTATGAAAGCAATCATTATGAAGGAAACTATAGAAGAATAGATCGTGAACCCAGATGGACCACACCAAAAATAAGATCACTTACTCCCAAGTATCAAAATTTCTTTCTTGGACATTGTTATACTTGTGGAAATTTTGGACACAAGGCAATCAATTGTAGAATCAATGAAAGGAATAACTATGCAAGATACATGAATGGTGAAAATAGTAGATAGGGAAATGTTCGTAGACCTATCAACATAAATTATAATCCATTTGACCCATTGTTATAACCCTAAATTGCACCACACATGCTTACTTGGCATTAGGCCAACTCATATCCCTTCATTGCCAAAATGTCTGTTGAACAAACTCTTTGGAAATCCTCTTGTATCAAGGCCCACGTTCCCTAACCCATTACTGCACGCGTGTGAACGCTGGCTGGCTCACTACAACCCGCGTGTACCTGACAAAGCACGAAAAGAGGAAAGTTGCCAACAAAACAAAAAGCTATGGGTCAGTTAACTGAAACTCCCGGCCATGCATGGCCGAGGGTTCGTCCAAAACCCTAGATCCTTCTAGCCTATAAAAGAAGGGGTAGGGGTACCATTTGGAAGAGGAAAATTATAGTGAAGAAACTCTGCCCATTTTTGTAATCCATTGTCCCAACCCTTTAGCCTTTCCTCAAGCCAAAGGAGAATTAACACAAAGCAGTTGGAGGAAAAAGAAGAGGAGCCTAGGATCAGGTTCAAGGAGTGGTGGCTGGTCTCGACTTTGATTGTAAGTTGATTCATTTTCATTAATAAAAATAATACTTTTCCTGTCCCAATGCACGAGTTATCTATGATTTGATGAATTTGTGTTTGATTTCTAACCCTTGAGTAGGAAAGTAGCATGCATGCATAGTTGGTATTTGTCTTGATTGTAGGTTATCTGTGGAAGGAGCAGCGCAAGCAAGTGGTCAAAGCGCAACGGAGGATCTACATCAAACGCCGGTAAAAAGGTTAGTGATTCTCTTCATGTAGTTACTGTGAAAGAGGGGTTTTAATCTTGGGTTGTAGGTTAAAAGTAATTTATTTTCGGTCAACATCTGCATGCAAGCCCGACCCTAGTTTTCTAGTCTGTAGGGTATTTTTCCCAACAATAGAGTTGGCGACCGTACTGGGGAAGATACTCTTTAGGGTTTCCGGGTTTAGTTGAATTTTTGGGTAGTTTAAAAGATTAGATTTTCTGTTTCTTTGCCTGTCTTTTTCTGCAAGGTCTGAGCTAGCAGGGAGCCTGGTTCTTTATACCAGTTTTCCCTGACTGTTGCTTGACGGTAATTGTCGGGACACATAGAGGTACACGCGGCCTGCTGAAGGCCTGCACGCGTATACCCGCGCCCTAACCTCTTACAGCCCGCGTGTGAACGCTTGCTGTAGAGGTTGCAGTAGCGTGTAGGAGTTCAGAGAACTTGAGAGGCAATCCTCCTCTTCCCTGTCAGAATTATACATTCTTAGGGGGTTTTCTGGATCCTGTCTGAGTCTTGCTGGTTCACAGTCCTGTCTCAGTTTGTCTTTTTGTGTTTTGTTATTTCGTGCAATTATTTTTCTTTTCTGTTAGAAGAAGCATCCAAGCCTTCAAGAGAACCTGGTTATCAATACCAGAGGCCTCTTCCTGGTCTGGGCTGCCTCTGTTTATTTTTGTCTTAGAATTTATACATACACGTGGCCTGTACAAGGTTAGACTGCGTGTACACGCTGCCTGTTTCATCTCAGCACGCATTTGCACGTGTGCTGTTTTAGTGATAGTAGCATGCTTGACAGGCTACTTTTTAATCAGGGTGGGGCAGTCATCCCCTCCTTTGATGAGAAGTATTCCTCTCAGGTGTTTGAGTCTAGGGGTTGAACAGTCAGTAGGTTAGATCCTCTTACCCTTAGCCTTCTTTTTCTTAGTTGATAGTTGACAGAAAACATAAAAAGAAAAATTTTGTTTTATGGTTTTTAGACAAGCGTAAGAGTCTTTGTTTTCTTGATTGCCATTGTGTGCCTTCACTTTGATTCTTTGCGATCTGCGCTTTAGGCTAGAATTTGTCTTTCTTGGTTTTGTGCTTGTCGGTATTTTCCCTTTGTTGCTTGATTAGCACTTAAATAAAAAAAAAGAGAAAAAAATCTTTTCATTTTCTTCTTTGTTTGAAGATTGTGTTTCTGCATCAATAGCTAGGGAGAAGTCTTTTTGTTCATAAGTTTTCGCAGTGCATTTAGAGCATAAGTAGCTCGTAGTCGAGCAAAATTCCTTTATGTCTGCTGCATGAAATCTTAGAAAAATTGAAGAGAAAAAGAAATCTTTCTTTGTGAAAAGTTGTTGATTTTTGCATTTAGTAAAAGTCTTTTGTTTCCAGCTTTTTTCATTCATTTTTGCTTTAGTCTTTACGCATCATCAGTTTCACCTTCATACCCCGTGACGTAAGAAATCCCATAAAAGCAACGATAATTTAAAAACTATTAGACTTTTTGTTTGTAGGGTTAACAAACTAGTTCAGGACTAGGGCCTTGGATTAGGTTGGAGAGGAAACTCTCCAAGGCCATTCAAAACCAAACATTAGAGTCTGTGGTAGGGAGTGTAGAAGTCCAGTTTCGTGGAAGTTATTCGGGACCCCCCTCTAACACAGGGGATAAACATGAGGTCGCGTGTGGAAAGGTAGCGGAGATAACCCCTCCAAAGCCGGACCAAGCGTAGTGGAGAACACATATCGAGGGCTTGTTTTGGGATTCCGTTGTTTGCATTTTCCACGGGGCTTCGTGGGTCTCAAATCCATTTGAGGTCCTCAGTTGTCTTCCAGACCATTTTCTCTCGATACCCTTGACAGGTTTCGGGCTTGATACCCTGCTCATTGTGGTCTACCCGACTTTCGACTGTACCCGCCTGGTGACTGTTCGCGTGCTGGCAACCTAGTTGTTAATCTTTTTAGGGACATACACAGGTGACTGCGGGGGTATACCGTGGTACCTAGGACAAACATCGGGCCATGCTTTGCAGAGTATACCTGGAGGGTGCTTCCGTGTTCGAGTTGCACTTGCACCGGTAAGTTGCTCTAGTGTTGGTTGTTGTAACTGTTCTTCCAAATAGTTTAGTGATTGCTTGTCTTATCTCTTAGGCGCTTCTTTTTAGTGTGTGTTACTGTTTGAACGTGTAGAATACCTTAGCATGTCTTGGATATTCTCACATAGTGGAGGATCCCAAGCTCCGCCGGTCACGAAGGCTTCTGGGCCTGCCGCCGGTTATACTGGAGCCACCCCCGCCACCATTGAGGTGGAAGCTAGAACAACAAGGGTCTTTCGAAGCAACCGGGTTACAAACCATTGTGCCTGAACAACTCCCGGAGGAATCAACCGCCAATCTTGGCTCGGTTGAAACCCCAACCACTGATACTTGGCCACCAGTTATTGTACCAATCCGATTTTACGAAAGCCTGTCAGTGCCTCACACAACTATGGAAACAAACACTGTTACTTCTTCTGGGAATTCTTCCATTCCCACCACAATTGCTATCACAGGAGAAACATCTCCTAACTTGCCGTCGTCGCTCCGAGCCACCATGGTCTCGGCCGCAACTACGTCGCACAGTGGACCGATTCCGTCTATGGTGGCGGCCACAAATCCCTTCACACCTAGTGCAACAGGCCCTCCGTTCTCATACGGTATGCCTAGTTCGGGCACAAGTCCTGCACTCACTCACTCCACTTTACAGAATTTGGGTCTGGGGGCAGGGAGCTCTAATGCTCCTCTGCAAGGTCAACTTGGGGGCACTCCTGTTCCTTTTAACACTTTTCCTTACGCTGGAGGTCATATCTCTCCTTCCTCCCCTTTGCTTGGTGGTCTGCATCAGCAGTCCACCGGGCAGCCCGCACACTAGTTTATTTGGAGCCGGGAGTCAAAGAACACCTGTGCACACTATGCCGGTAGGTTCGTCACCGTTTGTTTGGAACGATATGTTTGGTAACAACACTTTCACATCCACCGCTTTCCCATCTGGGGGCACTCCCATTTTTGGATAGTCTACTTCGACGCAGGGTACTATTCCTGCGCCGGGGGCACATATAGCAGGACCTTGGAATTCAGGACAAGGATCCGTTCCCTCCTCTGGAATGCCGTTTTGGGGTAATTCTTTCCACAGTCAATGGAACCCTGGACAGACTACTATGCCTCTCCCATCAGGACCAGCATGGGGTAATCCTTCCCAAAGTCTGTCAAACACGATGAATGCCCAACATCCTATGTCCTTTATGGGAAATCAACCGATGATGTCTCCACAGATGCAAAATCCATATGTTGGTCAGGGCCATGGTTTCTACCAGAATCCAGGCCAACAACCAAACTTTTCCTGACAACCTGGTGCCAGTCAAACTCTAGGACCCTTTTTCCCAGGTTATCAACAGCAACCCAAGCTACCATTCCTGGCGACGTTACACTTGCCATATTTGACAAGGTTGTTAAATGATCCTATTTGTCACAATCCACGTTGGCCTCCTATGCCAACGAAGTTGCCTTCGGACATTCCAAAGTTCGAGGCCAAGCCTAATGAATATCCAGGTGATCATGTGACTACCTTCCATCTTTGGTGTTCATCTAACTCATTAAAAGATGACTCCGTACAATTGCGATTGTTTCAACGTACTCTTATTGGGAGTGCCGCAAAATGGTACATCGAGCTCGACCGCTCAAGATACTCTTCTTTTGGCAAACTGGCGATGGCCTTCCTTAACTATTTCTAGTTAACTGTGAGATACGATGCTGGCACAAAGCTGCTGGCCAATTTCGAACAGACAACAACAGACCATATCTCTGATCATATCTGAGAATGGAGACACCAGAAGAGTCTAATCAAAGTACCAGTCCCACCAGCATTCCTGCTTGAGTGGTTCCTTAAGTCTTTGGTCCCACAATTATCCAAAGATGTCGCGACTTCAGGAGTTCTCTCCGAAGAAGATGCCATCATGAGGGCTCAACAGTTTGAGCTCATCTACTCTCAGTCTGGTTTATTATACAACATCCTGCTGGATGCACCACGATCGATATTGGATAAAACTAGACAGAGAGCTGGACCACATGCCGATGGTATTGTTGGTTCAGCACAAACCAATCCCGCTGAGCAATTGAAAAAGCAATTGCAACAGTTAACTATACAACACTCAGCGGCCAACCAGACTACTGCTTTGGCTGCTCCTCCTACCCAAACGTCGGAAGTACACTCCGTGCAGTCGACTAACCCAAAGGCCACCCAGCAGCCTGAAGGGAAGAAAAAACAACGAAAGAAGGGTAAGGGGGATAAAAAACCCACTGATAATGCTGGCGAGGGCACCATGGAAAAATGGAAGGTGAGGTATCCGTGCAACTTGTGTGCGGAAGACCACCCGACCCATCTTTGTCCTCGACTTGCAGAGGCCCAAAATTTTGTCACACAGCAACATCAAATAATGTTGACTAATCCCTTTCAACATGGGCAAAATTTAACTCAAGCCTCTGCAAGCACGGAAGGGGGCAGTCAAGGACTCCCTCCGTCTTCGAACAAACCCACGAATGTATATATGGTTAAAGGTGATGCTTTTCTATCAACTAGAGCACATGCCTATAGTCAACCAAGCACTTCCGAGAAGGGCAAAGTGTTGGCAAATATTGCACAGACAGCGAATGCGTGTTGGCAAAAGACAGCGAATCAACAAATGGTTGTCATTGATGGCAACAGACAACGAATCAGCGAATGATGGAGGTCATTGATGGCAAGTCTGTATCAGACATGGATTCCATTGCAACAAGCTTTCACGATTCAATAGTAGTCATTGGATCATCAAAAATGAATCTGGATCGTTGATTCAAGTCTGTATCGGAGTTTCGGGCATCGCGATTTGGAAGTGACAAGAACTTTGAATATTAGAAATGACGAAATCGCGATATGCGATATGGCGATTTAATCATAGCCGTTAAATCAAGCAGAGATCGGGACCGTCCACTTGGAGAGGAAGCGTGGCAACGATTGAGCGCCATTGGGAGAAGCTCGACAGGAGGCTTCATCGAAGTTTCGGGGATCGAGATTTCAATATGCAAAGAACACAATGCAACGAAAACCCCCATTTCGTGATATGCAAAATCACGAGTCAATCATAGCCGTTAAAAGGAGATCAGATTCTGGACCGTTGATTCCAGTTGGTGTCGGAGTTTTGGGGATCGAGATTTCAATATGCAAAGAACACAATGCAACGAAAACCCCGATTTCGCGATATGCGAAATCACGAGTCAATCACAGCCGTTAAAAGGAGATCAGATTCTAGACCATTGATTCCAGTTTGTGTCGGAGTTTCGGGGATCGAGATTTCAATATGCAAAGCACACAATGCAACGAAAACCCCAATTTTGCGATATACGAAATCGCGATTGAATTCAGACTGTCAGATCCAGAAATGATCAGGACCGTTGATCTGACCTCTCATCGGAGTTTCTGGGATCGCAATTTGGAAGTGACAAGAACTTGCAACATGAATTGCAAAATCGCGATATGTGATATTGCGACACAATCGTAGCCGTTGATCCAAGATCGCTCCTGAACCGTTGATCAAACTCCACATCGGAGTTTCGCGAATCGCGACTTTGAAATGCCAAAATCACTTGACATAAATTGCGATATGCGAAATCGCGATGTAATAGCAACTGTCAGATCTAGATATAATCTGGATCGTTGATCTGTTTTCTACACGGAATTTCGGGGATCGGGTTTTGGTATGGACAAGAATTCTGAACATCAAGACTTACGATTTAGCGATATGCGAAATCGCGAAAGCGCCTTCCACATAAAACCTTGGTCACAGCCCTTGGTCACGGGAAGAGAAGGAGTCAAGAATAAAGTTCATTTCGGAGTTTCAGAAATCGCGATGTGAAAGTGTCGAGACTTGGGCAAAGAAATGCCGAAATGCCGAAATCCGATTTAAAGGGCAAGAATAATAAAGATTATCCAACGGTGCAGATAAGGTTTGAAAGTGATCGGAGGGCTGTTGTTCTTTCTCACACATTAATGCTTCAGTTATGAATCCGTTAAGAGAAACAGAATGATAATGACAAATCGGTTAGCGTTTCAGTTGCTAAGACAGATGTCCTTGTATTTCTTATTGGAAGGAGAAGTGGAATCGTCAAGGCAGGGTGTATAAAAGAAAATGAGAGAGACTGAATGGAGTTGGCTGTTCTGGATGGAAAAAGAATGAAATAGTAAGAAAGGAGAAAGGAGAAGATGTTGAGTATGAAGTTTTAATTGATGTACATAATGAAATGAAATGTAAAGCAGAAACAAAGCAAAATGACAGGCAGAGTAGAAGAAGAACAGAATGACAGAAGAATGTGATGCAGAGCAGACCTGTTGAGGAAGAGAAGAATTGCAGAACAATTTGTTGAAGATCAGATTTACAGAACAGAGTAAAAATGGTAAGAAGTGATTTATTTGAATAATTTGTCTGTGTTTTTCATCATTTGATATTCAAGGGTGGTTGGGAGGTGCTCGGGAGGACTGTTGTCCTCAGAAGTTCAAGTGGGTGCTTGAACACATGAAGTTGTAACTTCCATCTGGTTGTTGCCAAAGAAACAAGGGTGGTAGGGTGGTGCTAGGGAGAACAACTGTTCTCTGTTATTCAGGTTGGAGCCTGTGTAACTGGAAGTTGGTGCTTCCATCCAGTTGGTGCTGGAACATTCAGGAAGTTGGTGCTTCCATCCAGTTGGTGCTAGAATACTCAGGGAGTTGGTGCTTCCTTCTAGTGGGTGCTAGAGAAACCAGAGAGTTGGAGCTCTCAAACAAGTTGCAGCTTGTAAAACAGAGGTAGCAGCCTCACATTGAGTTGGTGCTCAATTATAAATGATGTACAGAACTACAAAAGACTGCCTATCATTTCGAAGAAGAAGAGGTTTTCTCCCTTTATGGGTTTCCTCATGAAAATCTGTCTCTGTGTGTACTTTATGTGTGACTGATGGTTTTTACTTTTACTGTACATATACTGCATGCTGTTGATGATCACTTGAAGGAAGTTAATAATGTTTTAAAAGGTATAAAATTGTTTAAGCTTATAAACAACTGATTCACCCCCCCCCCTCTCAGTTGTTTTAGTATTTTCCAACACAAAGAAGCCGAACTCCCATATCTTCCTCTACAGATTGAGAAGACGTTGTGAGAAACAATGACATGCATTCCAAAGGGTGCATTTAAAAAAGCTTCTCACAACCCAAACGCAAGGGCCGCCCAGAATTACTCTGTGGTGGAGGATTTATCACAAACCCCTTGTGCTATGTCTGCTTTGGAGGTCCTCCAAAGATGCCCTGCTCATAGGAAAGCCTTGTTCACCACTTTGGGCTCTACTGAGACTTGTAATCCAGGTACCATCATGTTAGATACAACTGACTTAAAACCTCATCTGCCTTACCATGTAGCCTTTCAGATAGTAGTGGCTCATCCCACAAAAACTTTTACACAAAATATCTTTTGCACGGTGGTCGACGAGGGTGCCCTGACATGCGTTATGTCGTTAGCATGTTGGAAGGCTATTGGCCAACCCGCTTTGTCTCCATCACCTACTCTCCTCACTGCTTTCGACGGTCGTTCTTTCCGACCACATGGCATCGTTCCTTCTTTCCCTGTGCAGTTAGGAGGGAAAACCGTGTGTGTCGAAGTAGAGGTAGTCGATGCTCCCCTCGACTAT
>ML808962.1:59933-76845 GCA_009831015.1 Picea engelmannii | reverse complement strand
AGGTGTCGTTAACGTAGGAGTTGGTTTGTGCCCATCCTTGATGGGTACCTTCGATTACCCACCTCCTCATGACGATGTCAAATTTATATCTAATCACCATAAGGTTGAGATTTTTCAAGTTTCGTCGTTCCGCATGACTTACTGTGAGGATCCTTGGATTCTTCCTTCCCCATCAGCCACGATGGATGAGACAAGGCACCCCGACATGTCCATGCCCTTGTCTATCGTTGAGGTAGCGTACTCTTTAGTCCAACAAGCTTCAGCTAACCCTGATCCGACTCCTGCACAAGATTTAGATCCACTTCTAGAGCCTATTTGGGCTCAGGGTTCTCTCGCTAACGTCGATTCGTTAGACTTAGTCTTGCCTTCTGACGAAGAAGTAATCGAAGCAATGACTAGTCTGGACAAACCTTGGGAAGATATTCATCACATATCATATTTCCTCCCAAAGTTAAGCCGAATCAAAGCAGGAGAATTCACCGTGACTATGACTGGAGATAGGTCTTGTCATACTAATCCCTTAGCTACACACAAGATCTATGCTGAGGGTAATATGGAAACCTTTGCTGAAATGATACCTATCAATATCTCCAGAACCCCTGGTGTCATAGACAATGTTTTCGTCGGAGCATACAGCTCTCGCGAGGAGATGCCAGGCATCGACCCACAAAGAATCTATCATGAGCTAACTTTGTTGTTTTTCAATCTCACTTCGAGATCCGAAAGAAACATCCAACGAGACTGCATTTATGCTTTTCGATCTCGTCCAGATTAACTGAGAAAAGTAACCATTATGGAGTCTTCTTTAATCCCTTTTCAGACTCCTTAAAGATGAAAAGATTAACGAGTGACCTTGTTTCTTCACACTCGTTAAATTGGTCCAGAAGAACGTTCCTTAAACGGGTCTCCTTTTAAGCCATTTTCAGACCCTCTAAAAATGAAAAGATTTCCGAGCGATCTTGTGACCTTTCACGCTCGTTAAACTGAAATTTGAAGTCACGTCTGTCCGACGGTAGTTTACCCCTTTTTCGGTCTGGACGATCAACTGTACGAACAAAGGTATACTCTATAGAACTTCCGTTCTTTAGAAGAGTACTCTCAGGTATGATTTTATCCCTTTTTCGGGCCTGAGGGACTAAACTTACGAAAAAGAAACCCTCACAGAGTCCATAGTTAAGCTCTTTTCAGACTCCCTAAAATTGAAAAGATCACCGAGTGACCTTATTCTTTCACACTCGTTAAATTGGTCCAGAAGAATATTTTTGACGGAGTCCATAGTTAGGTTTTTTTCAGACTCCTTAAAAATGAAAAAATGGCCGAGTGATCTTGTCCTTGTCACACTCGTTAAAATGGTTTTGAATTGACGTCTAATCGGTGCTAGTTTATCCCTTTTTCGAACCGACTAGACTATTGTAGAAAAAGGTACCCCAATGGAGTCTCCTTTTATGCTTTTTCAGACTCTCTAAATATGAAAAACCACCGAGCTTACCTTCTCTGGGCTCGTTAAACTTACATTGAAGGACGTTACCATTGTGTGTTCTATCAACCACATTTGCATACCTTATCCATCAGCCTTGTGACAATTTGCTTATGCGTCTTAACACCTTTGGCCGTCAGAGGATTTTTCCTGAGTATCATCTTACCAGAACATCAGTCTTGTCCTTGCGCCTTGAGCTTGTATGTTTGCAGTACTCGTTCCTCCATTGTAACGTAATATTCTTTTATTCTTTTTCAAAAACTATCAAAAAGAACAAAAAAATCAAATATACCCCAAAAAGAGGATGTGAAAGGTATTTTCTTTATTGGCAGCATCATGAGTCACCCTTGGATAAAGCACATCTGTCCATTTGATTATCAGACTATAAGATGTAGTACGACCTTAGGGATATTTTCTCGCTATATAGAGTTGTGTCCTCCACCGTTTGGTTACTCTTCCAAACATATGGAGAGTTTGCGTTTCCTCCTGCTTTGTAGACTTATGATTAACAAATATGCTGCCTGAGTCTTATCATTTGTCGTGCTATTGTCCAAGTGAAGTTTGTTACTAAGCCTGAGTCGGCCCCTCTGCAATATGTCTCTTGTCCGCATACCTGGCCATCCTGAATGTCCAATCAAGTCTTTGTTCGAAATCACTGAAGCCTTCAGTCCGATCATCAAGATTTTCAAGTCCACAACCGACGAGCCGTCAAAGACCTCTAGGTAGTGCAGTCATACACTCATATTACACTCCTACCCGAGTTTTAGAAGATTTTGAAGTTGTTTCTTGAGCTCTGAAGTACAGCCATCAGGCCACATCAGCTTTTGAAAGATGGGTACTCTATATGTATATCTTTCTGATTTCGAGATGTAGCTCCGCTGTGTATTATTCGCGGCTACTCTTTATAGTTATTTGAAATGGATCTACAGTGTATTTGATTGGTAGCCATGGTTCTATTTTATCCCGAGCATGGGTATGCCCGCCTTGGTGAGACATTTGTTATTTTGCAGACGACACCTCCTAGTTCCTGATCCTTGGGCTCACTCATTCAGCACATCAGTAAAGATTGGTAAAAGATTGGTAATGCATTTCGGCCATCAGATGCTCTTCTGACCTCACAGATTAGGGGGCATCTGTTATAACCCTAAATTGCACCACACATGCTTACCTGTCATCAGGCCAACTCATATCCCTTCATTGCCAAAACATCTGCTGAACAAACTCTTTGGAAATCCTCTTGTATCAAGGCCCACGCGCCCTAACCCATTATTGCACGCGTGTGAACACTGGCTGGCTCACTACAGCCCGCGTGTACCTAACAAAGCACGAAAAGAGGAAAGTTGCCGACGGAACAAAAAGCTATGGGTTAGTTAACTGAAACTCCCGGCCATGCATGGCCGAGGGTTCGTCCAAAACCCTAGATCCTTCTAGCCTATAAAATAAGGGGTACGGGTACCATTTGGAAGAGGAAAATTATAGCGAAGAAACTCTGCCCATTTTTGTAATCCATTGTCCCAACCCTTTAGCCTTTCCTCAATCCAAAGGAGAATTACTGCAAAGTAGTTGGAGGATAAATAAGAGGAGCCCAAGATCAGGTTCAAGGAGCGGTGGCCAGTCTCGACTTTGATTGTAATTTGATTCATTTTCATTAATAAAAAGAATACTTTTCCTGTCCCAATGCACGAGTTATCTATGATTTGATGAATTTGTGTTTGATTTCTAACCCTTGAGTAGGAAAGTAGCATGCATGCGTAGTTGGTATTTGTCTTGATTGCAGGTTATCTGTGGAAGGAGCAACGCAAACAAGTGGTCAAAGTGCAATGGAGGATCTACATCAAACGTCGGTAAAAAGGTTAGTGATTCTCTTCATGTAGTTACTGTGAAAGAGGGGTTTTAATCTTGGGTTGTAGGTTAAAAGTAATTTATTTTCGGTCAACATCTGCATGCAAGCCCGACCCTAGTTTGCTAGTCCGTAGGGTATTTTTCCCAACAACACCCATTAATGGATCAAAATATTGTATGTTACAAGTGCAATAATCTTGGTCATAAAGCATGAGATTGCAGAGAAATGAAGGAAGATAATCGTATGCCAAATGTCTATATACCAACTACAACATGGAAAAGGAAAGAAATTCCACAAAATGAAAATTGTCAAATAACATTGGTCACTAAAGAATGCAAAGAAGAAGATGAATGGTTCATAGACAGTGGGTGCTCATCTCATATGATCGTAGATCAAAGCAAATTTGTCAGCTTGAAGAAAAAGGGTGGAAATGTTGCATTTGGAGATGACTCATCTACCAAAATACTTGGAAAAGGAACTGTAAAGCTTGGAAGTGAAAATGTAAAAGCAGGAAAAGTCCTATTGGTTGAAGATCTGAAGCATAATCTCCTCTGTGTCAGCAAAATATGTGATCAAGGATACACTCTTACGTTTGACTCCCAAAAATGTAAAATCAGAGAAAATAACTCAGGAAGATTTGTTGCAACTGCAACAAGAAGACCAAACAACATATACATCCTAGACATGAAGAAGAGAGAGAAGATATAAGCCACATAAAAGGATTCCAAGGAAGAAAAAGTCCCAAAGACCGAAAATAAGGATGAAGTATTATTGAGTGCCACATGTTCAGGGGGAGTAGCCCCAAAGAAGAGAGTTACCTTTTTCCATTAAACTTAGGGGGAGAAGCCCTACCCTTTGCCATTGATGTCAAAGGGGGAGAGAAATTGGGATCATGATGATAGGGGGAGCATGAGTTTTTCCATAAATGACAAAGGGGGAGATTGTTTGAAGATTGGTTGTTGTCATTGATGTCAACCCTAGTCATGGGTTTTGGACCGCAAGATTGATGAAGGTATTTGGACATGAAAGACAATGCAAATGCAGATACAACACCCATGGATGGATGGTATACATCATTTTTTTTCTGGTGGTATGTGGCACGTCATGTGGATTCTCATGGTTGAGGAGAAATGAATTTTTGAAGATGACAAAGTGAATTGAAGAAGGAAGTACATGTAGGCCCTGAAGATAATTAAAGAAAATAATTACAAAATAAGAAAGTGTCAGGTAGGCCCTAATGTTAAAAGGAAGTGACATAAATGGTATAAATACATATCATTATACATTCATTTGATACACAAGTCGAATTTCAGAGGAAACCATAAGTAAATAAGGCCATATTTCAAGGGATGATGAAGTCTTTTGGTGATGTCTTCTAAGGTATGTTATCTTCAGGTCATCTTACCATTTTCGCTATAATTTTTTTTATATAAGGATTCATATGGTGAAATTGCTATGGTATTGAGAAGACATATCAAGGTACATGTGGTAAAAGTTTTAGCTCTTTATTCACTATAATTATGGAGATACACTCTGTGGAAGATAGGGTTTTTGACCAGTCCTGAAGCTAGTCAATAAACAGGTGTTCCGGGTAAAATAGTCATAACGTCTTCATAGATAATCCAAATGAAGTGGTACAAATTTCATTGGAAATAGTATGAACTTTAGTTTCTTGTGTGTGAGTTTCATAATTGGATGTTAAATATTGAGCGTGGGGAATTCTATACAAGTTAGCTCTCCTGAATACACCAGAATTGAATAAAGTGTACCATTCTTCCTATAACTTCTTTTTGGGGAGGATTCAAGGAGTGAAACTTGAAGGATGTTCAGAGAATACATTGATCAATATTATCTACAGGATCAAAGTATTCCAAGAATTGAAGAATTACAAAATTTGAAGAAGTCTCAGGAAGCATTATTAGGCTCTATGTGATTGTTGGTTGATGGTGATGATTTAATGTAAAGTTTTATTATCTCTCATATATTCTTGGGTGGAAGGAAGGGGAAAGGATGGAGAGTTCAAACCTCTCTTTATATTGGAGGATTTCATCTTCCTCTTCGAGGTTTATCCCTCCCTTTATATTTGGAAGTTGTAGCTACCTTTGGAAGTCATTACTTCCCTTGACCAATAACTATTGATTATTTCTCATATATTGTGCATGGTGTATTGCAGTGTATTGATGTAACTCTTATAATATTGTTCATTTCTCATTGGATATAATTGAATGGTTTAAGTATAAGTTGAACAAGTTTTTAATTGTACTTGATACTAATTCACCCCCCTCTTAGTATCAACAATAATCATGTAAAATATTTCTCATGAAATTGATTGGAAGTTCTTCCCCTTTCAAATTCTTTTGATTCAAGATGGAGGCAATGGTTTCTTTTGCAACAAAATAATATAATATAAAATATTTATCAAAATTTGAGCTGACAAGGAAAGTTATAGTTGTAATTGCAGGCTTGATTCTAGTAAATGCTACTTGAATTTCCCAAGTCCATTAAAATTTATAGTATTTTTTTAATAATATATTGATTGGCTTGACAATTGTTGCATAATCTGGTACAAATCTCCTTACAAAGTTTATTTTTTCAAATAAAGATTGAACTCCCTTTTTATTTTTATTTTGAAGGATTCAAATCATTATTATAGCCTTGATTCTTTCTAGATATATGTATATCCCTTCCTTCCTCACTATATGTCCCAAGAGTCTTCCTTCCAATACCAGAAATAAACATTTCTTAGGATATTGAGATATACCATATAATATGAAACATTCAAAAACTACTCTTAAGTGCTTGATATACTCTTCTCTTAATTTGGATTGAATAGTTATATCATATTGATAATCAACCATAAATTTTCCAATCAAATCTTGAAAGGCATAATCCATTTCCCTTTTGAAATTTGCTCCATCATTCTTCAACCCAAAAGGAATGTGAGCATAAACACATGTCTCCCATGGTGTAACAAAAGTAGTCTCTGGTCTATCTTCCTCAACAACCAACTTTTGGTTGTATCCAAAAAAACCATCAAGCATGGACATTAAGGTCGTACCAGTAACTTGTTGCAACAACATATCCATGTTTGGGAGTGAATAATTGGCTTTGATGCTTTCTTTATTTATATCCTTGAAGTCAACTCAAAGATGAACCTCCCCACTCTTATTTCTAACTATGACAGGATTCGAGAGCCATTCTGAATGTCTGATCAGAAAAATTATTCCAACCTTCCTTAACTTTTCCAATTCTAATTTTACTAGAGGATTCAACTTTAGATTAATCATTCTCATATTTTGCTTGACAGACTTCACTCCTTCTTTAAGTGGTATAATATGTTGAAAAATGGACTTTTCATACCTTCAGATCATCGTAAGTCCATGAAAAAATTTCATAAAATTACTTGAACAAAGCAGTATATTGATCAACTTATTCCTTGGTACAACCAAGATTTATATATTTAGGAATATCATCAGTACCAACATTTATCTTTTGTGTCTCTTGCACTTTTTTGATAGATTTTTCTTCCTTTGGATCATGTATTTTTCATTTTATCATCTCTTGTAAAAAGAGATTCAAGACTAATACAATATTTTCTAATATATACATGATTTTGATCATCAAGACTTTTGAAAGAATCATTTTAATTGGCGAGGAAATCAACAACTTGTTCATGATTTTCAAAGAATTTCATATGGTCTTGATTGTCAGGTATTGAAGGCTTGGACATCATTTTAACAAAGAACATATTTTGACTTTGGGAATCATTTGGATTGAAAAGAGATGAAACAACTGTGAATGAATCCACCTTCTGATTTTTATCTTGAGGAATGGAAGAGATGTTGAATGAATTAAAAGATTCCATGAGTTCACATGCTCTTTTTGCATAATACTTCAACTTTTCTTTCTTGATTCTATACCTTTTTATGATGTGATTTATGACTAATTCTAAATCGCCAATTACTACCAGATTATCTACCTTCATTTGGAGGGACAAAATCATTCCTTGTATTAGCTCTTCATACTCTGCTTCATTATTAGTACATTGAAAATCCCACTTGATTGCATGGGGATATGTACTAGACTGAGGGATTTTAAAAACTATCCCCACTCCACTTCCAAATTTGGAACAACAACCATCGAACGATATCTTCCAGAATCCTTGAAAATAATTTTCTTCCTCTTGCTTTAGAGGATCAACTTGTTCTGGAATAAGAATAATATAATTTCCAATTCCTGCATTGATATAATTCACCATTACTTTGTTCTCTTTCTTCTTGAATGATTCTGGATTTCTAGCTTCTCGAGAAACTTGGACCATTGTTCCATCTTTATTAGGAAATATCATACAACTTCCATCATTCATAATATATCCTCCAATCAATGAACACCAGTCTCTTCCAAGTACAATTCTATATGTTGGAGGCAAGTCTACTACTATAATAGTGAAAATTTTTGTGATGTGAGGGGTCGTAATTATCCATGCACAAAAGTATTTTATCTCACCATATGCTGGAACCTTTCTTGAATCAATTACATATACACTTTCTCCAATCTCATAATACTTAGTACATCCCATTCCCAATGATTCCATGATTGACAGAGGCATGATATTTTTGGTAGCTCCACTATCAACTAGAAAATTGTGCAATACAACAACATGATTTTATAAGGTTATGTAGAATGGTGGGACTTTACCCCTTGGTCTTATTGATGAAACACTTTGTTGTTTCCTTGAAGTTATGACAACAACCTCTATTCTTGGACTTGAATCATCAAGTATTTTCAACATATTTTCTCTTTGTTGTGGTATCTTTACCACCTCCGTGAAAGGAAAATTAATTCCGAGTTTGGCTAAATCATCTATCACATTATAACTCATCTATTGTAGAGTCTTTTCCTAATTAGGAATTGTTTTTTTCTTTGTTGGTTCTACAATATTTTCTTTTGTCTTTTCAGGTGCTTCTTTTGTCTTGAATTTTTTCACTTGATCTCTTGTTTGAACAATATTCTCTAGTGACATATCAGGATCTTCTTGTTCATAAAAAAATTAAAAGGATGATTTTCCTTCATTCGTTTGTACTGAATCTAATATTTCATCTTCACTGATGTCTTCTTCTTGATCATCATTCTCAAAAATTTCCTCTTCAATAATCTCTTCTAATACCATGGCATTAGGGTTTGGTACTCTTGGTGCACTAGGTCTATTTTATTCATTTCTATCATTTCTTACCCTTTGGTATTGCAATGGAACTCTTACATTATGATTGGGTGGAAGAAAATTTCCAGTCCTTTTCAATCTGGTGATTTCATTCAACATATGTATGATGACTTTGCTCATCTGAGCAATTTCTATTCTTTTTCTTGTTTCTTAAACAACTCTTGGATCATTTCTTACATTAGGGGAAACTCGCTAGAGAATCCCTCCACCAGTTCCTCGATTCTCAATATATATCGAGGTAGATGGTCCTTGATGTGATATAGCAAGAGTGTTAATCTGTCTTTGCACTTTCCCAAGAATGATTTCAGGATCAACATTGGTTTCTAACATAAATCCTTCTATCTTGGTCTCTTTCTAAATAGCTCCATCTAAGTCATTTATTATTGTAGATCTAATGGCATAATTTACATTTGTATAAATTGCATTATTATAACACCCCAAAATAAAAGGATCATTTGATTGTTTCTCTTGTGGAATTTTATTCAGGTTCTTACAAAATATCAGATTGAAATCTCTTATTCTTTCTCCCCCTTTAAGACGAATTTGAGTAAATTGAGTGAGAAACGTGTGATATGCAATGGGAGGTGCATACATAGTCATGAACATATTCTCTAGGTCATCGAATGATCTGATAGACTGGGCTGAGAGAGAAAGGTACCATTCACAGGCTGGTCCTATCAAGGTTTGTATAAAGACTCTCACCATCACATCATCATGCTCAATTATATGGATATCACAAACAACTAAAAATTGATCCATGTGACTCTTTATATCCATAATCTCGTCTCTTGAAAAAAATGGAAAAACTCCTCAAGGGAGGGTCGATAATGTATGTTGTTCTCCTAGAAAATTGAGAGGGATGGACCTATCCCTTCTTCTTGGGACTCTTTGTCTTTCTTATTGATTCTCAAGAATGTCATTTCTTTCTTATTTCCCCCCCATAATTAGGGTTATTGTTATCTTTGATCTAGAACTTTCACCAATTTCATGAAGCTGTAGTTTTTTTCTCTTACTTCTTGTTAATGGACCCTTGTAAGATTCCAGTTTTTCTTGGATTCATGCCCTTCTTCTTTGTCTCAATGTTATCTCTATTTATTCCTCTCGAGCAAGGGTTTCCCACGATCTTTTGAGCTCTTATCAAATTCTTGTTGTTGTCAAGAATAAATCATACAATTGATGCAGAACACTTCCTTGATTTATGAGTCTGACGTGTAATTGAGGTTGATTAGGTTCTAGTTGAGTCTTTAAGATTCTGGTTTGTGAAAGCAACCTTTTGTTTTCCTCAATATGGTTGCCAAAAATGTTGATGTTCATATTGGTTACAATCCCAACAACAACCTCACAAGGATAAAATATCCCCCTATGTTTTTATAAAGGTGGTACTAACCTATTATAATCTGAAACATATTACTTGATATTCTATGAAGAATATGGGACTACTAAATAGTAAGACCCAATATTTATTGCTTGAAACAAAATACAAAGATATTATTCAAGTATGAAAGAATATTCACATAAAGAATTCCTGAGAGAAGGACCAAGAATATTTCAAATATTGAAATAAAATATATACAAAGTATTATACAACAATAAAGAAACCATAATATAAAAACAAGACATTCCTCACATCCATCATAGCATAATAAAATTTGGTCACATTCATGAGACAAAAAGATAAAAGTCCACAAATGTAGAGAAATTTAAAAGAGTTTTTCATTCATAACAAAAGCAAATATGATAGGTGAACTTCAAAAATCTTGTGCTCATGAACTCAGAGTTTGAGAAATCACCAAAGTTACACCCCAAAGAAGTTCTCTTGGGAGTTCAAAAATAAATAATCTATTTTACAAATAAATAAAAGGATTGCATTTGTCCAAATAGACTAGGATGGGGCTCCAGACCATAAAAGAAAGTGCAACATGGATGGACCTGAAAGAAGAAAAAGGAGACGATGAGAGATCAGTTATGGGTTCTCAAAAAAATGAAAATACACAACTGGATGATTTCTGAATGAGAAGTACAAAGAATAGGAGACTATGAAAGATGATCAGTTTACTTGTTGTGATGGAGTCTCTCTCTCTCTCTCTCTCTCTTTCTCTCTCTCTCTGTGTGTGTGTGTGTGTGTGTGTGTGTTTAATCACTCAGGTTCCTTTTGTAATCTGCTTGGTTGGAATTTCATGACCGGTTGCAACTAACTCTTCTTGATGTGGTTCCATTATTTTGGTTAAGGAATTTTTAACCAATTTTCAATATAATCTCTCATTGGCGCAAAATTTATTTCTTTCCTTAATTTTATGTCAAATAATTCACTTTCCAGATCTTTAAAGTCTATTGAAATTTGGTTTAGTGTACCTTCAATATCTTCATTTTTGTTTACATAACTAACTAACCAACTTTCCACTTCTAATTCTTAGTACTCGATAAGGCTATTAAATCTCTCAGCTGATGCAGTCTTCAGTAATTCCAACATTCAAATTGTTCATTTGACATAAGAATATAATTTAATATTAATTTTGGGTCTTCAACTTCTCTAGTTGTTCTAGCTAAATCCAACTCAATTAATTTTAAATACAACTCTCCCCTTTTGACACTTATAATGTCACAATCAACCAATATTTCTTTTAGACACTTTATTCTTTTTATCTAGCATGCTTTAAGTTGCTTTATGTGGATTGCAGAAGGAATTTTTTTTTTTTGAACTCACTCATACTTGAAAATTTCATAATAAAAGAACCCCTTTATAGAACTCATTTTTATTTTCCAAATCAGGTTGAAGGTATTGTCTCAAATTTTTCGTTCTTGATACTAAAGAAACAAAATTATTTTCCAATTACCATGCCTCGAGAATAAGAGACATTATTTTCTTAATGTTTTCTCCAACATATCTTCTGACATCAATAAGTAAGCTCAATATTCCTCTTAATCTCGAACTAGATTCCGGTGTTCCATCAAAACTCTTCTAGGGATGCATTGTATCAATTGGGCTAGAAAATATGGATGGGGGTGTGCTAGCGAGAAAAACCCCTGTATGACTACACGCCTCCTCCCAACGCTGGCCTGCGTTCAAAGATAGACAAACAAAAAGCTACAAGCATGCTATTCATATACAAATTAGGGTTAGATGTTAGGATGTCAAAACATAAACCATTAAAATCATTCAATACATCATGATTTGGACAGGAAAAGTACTTCTTTTATTAATAACTCAATGATTATACCTTTACAACCAAATCCAACTACTACTCCACGAACCTGGTCTGAGCTCCTCTTCACCAAGCTCCAAGTGCACCTTTGTATGGCTTCTTCTCTCAACCTTCTGATCTCTTCTTGGGAAGTGAATGGATTTTGATGGAGGAAGAAGGGCTAATTGGGGAATGCTGAGGCAATTCTCACAAAAGGGATGCAATTAACTTGGGAAAGGAGGGTGTTGTCACATATTATTGTATGAGGTGTTTTCCCTATTGGATTTGGCCCTTGGGTGGAAAAATGTGAAGAATGGGGTTAAAAACCCACTTTATGGCGTTTATTCAAAGTTGGGGCGCTGATTGGATGGGTGGGGTGCTACCTCTAAACACAATTGGGAGGAATCCAAAGTTAGCGTGCGGATAGAAGTTTGGCATGGGCACCAAAAGTAGTCGGCATGCCCAAATCTCACCTCCCCTCCAGATCGATGGTCATTGATCATATCGGGACCTCAACATGTGTGGACGTTAAAATTCGAAGGGCGGGTTGGGTTTGAGACCATGGTTTTGCGAAGAAGCGACATGTCATTCGGAGAAGCATATTGGGCCCAAAAGCAATGAAGAGTCAAACCAGTTTTCACAGCCTCGATATGCGCATGTGCGTATAACACCCTATCCCAGGTCGACAAGTGGCCGCTCCACAATTGTCCTTCCAACACCTGTCCTCCACTCACCATCCCACCTGTCACATCTCCCCTTCTCATCTCCCACCACCTGTATCACTTCGCTCCACCTCAGCTCTTGCATGTGTCGCCCCCGCAGCTTCTTCCCAGTCTCCGTGTCTCCTCCACCTGGCCATCACACACCCAATAGCCTGCCATCGCGCCAATCATCCCACAAGATCCTCATCCATGTCCATGAATGCCTAGCCATCCCTGCAAGCATCCAATCCGGATCCAGATGGAAGAATGTAGAGGCCAACAAGTTCCATGGGTGCAGTGCTCACTCAGGCCTTCTCAATCCCGATGAAGCAATTATTGAGGGTGGTTGGTGGTGGTTGAACATCGTTTCTTCCTTAAGTGGAAAGATCGAGAAAGGACTGTTAGGAAGTCGGCTCAGCTGCAGAACCTTCCTGAAGCACGATTGCGTCTGACAGAGTTCGCTTCCGACAGAAGACTGCATGCACAGTCTGACAGGAAGCATGCAGACGTAATACCTTCAATGCAGAGACTCGAGCACACTTCTGTGGTTTTTCTTTGATTATAGAGGACTCTTCCTCATATTTTGTTTGGGGGGATGGTCGAGCTAGGCTCCCGACTGTAAATTTTTTTTTATGAAGCTCTGGTTATGTATATTGATTTGAGACTGTCAGATTAATAGAAGTCAGTTTCCTATTTCTTTCCATCTCTTTGTAAAAAATTGTTTGAAACACTTGGGTATGGAGGATTCAACTGAGAATTGTTATGTTGTTATGATGTAGGTTTGATCATGGCGACGTCGCTATCAGTTTCATTCATTCCCTTGTTCATCTGTTTCCTTCTCACATTGAATGACTCGGGCATGGAGGATCCAGTTGGGTTGTTATGGTTGCAGGATGATGGAGGTTTGATCATACTGTAGTTGTAACTGTGTCCCTTGTAGACATATTTCGGTGTCTAAATTTGAGGTCAAGAATGCTATTGATCTTGAGTTTTCTTCTCTGAGCTACTGGAAGGCCTGATGCCCATAGTAGTCTCCTTCACCCTTCTTCCTAAGTCTTCCTTCTGCTCTCACTTTAACTCAAATTTTCCAAAATGAAGTTAGTTGTGGCCCTCACTTCCCTGTGCATCTTTGGCCTAGTTTTCTGAGTTAAAATGATATTATCTCGAGTTTACATCCATTCCCCCTTTTAAAATTTATTTACTGTGACATAAAATTATGATGGGTACTGGGCTTACCTCTGTTGTAATCTAGAGGTGACTTCTAGTGCCAAAATTTCTAGCGCCGCTGCCGGGGACGAATTGAAGATTTTCCTTGGGTAGAACGACAAAGCTTATTGATTCTGAAGGTGCATCAGAACTCAGTACATCAAATATTGCAACTGTGCACCTAGCGACTCCACTGTCTCAACCCCATTGTTTCAATGTGGTTTCTTCTGGCTACACCTGGTAGCCCTTGGGAGAACACAATGATCAAATATGGTATTTGAAGGTGAACAAAGCGCATACACACTCCTACTTCATGTAATTCACCTGGTGACTCGATGGTTAAAGGATTGATTGGTGACTGCACTGGTTTGAAATGGAAAAAATCTTGGCTTGGAGGTTTTCCCCTTTTAATTTATCTGATGTTCATGGTTTTCCTAACGTTGTGCTTGCTATCGCTGAGTGGGTTGATTATTTACCCATATTTAAAGAGCTTAAATAGGACAACCCTGATCGACACCTCCATGAGTTTCATGAACTCATGCTGTTGTAGGAAAATCTCCCTGCGGACAGGTAGATCGCCTCTAAGAGCTTGACCCTAACTCTAGACAGAAAATGCTTAACATGGACACTGACTTCCTTTCAAATCTATCTAAACTAACACATGAGAAGGAAGGATGACAAAAGTACCTTTTTATCGACGTTCGTCCCTGCACGCTCCGAGTTGCGCTCCAATCCTTTGCTCCTCGCTGAGTTCTGTGGACAAAACAAGATACGACCGCTTCCTACCCTATTGATATTAGCTTGAAAACAGATCTATCAATAAATGATAAGTTCATGTGACATTAGACACAAACTAGAAAGAAACATGCCAAGAGTGTCATATTGATGAGAATAACGACAACAATACTTACAATCGTAGATGCGAATGCGACAGCTTCGTCAAGTCCTCTTCGTCTAACCCTTGCCTGAAAGATCCACAACCTGGATAATAACAACTTCACTGATCACTCTCCTTAGGCTGACTGTGAGTTTCCTCCAAGATCATAAGTTTCATATCTTCAGTTCTTCCCCCAATCAGCTCCAGCACCACTTATGAGATCATAAGTTTGGTGTAATTCTCCCTTTCCATTCCCCTTTCACCATTAGAAAGCTTGCTTATATAGCCTTGGAGAGGCTTCAACCACTTGAGATATCCTTGGGGAAGTTGAGGATTTGCCTCCTTCAGTTGAGGATCTGCCCTAAGATCATGGCTGAACTTAGGGATTCGAATCCAACTTCCTTCCAAGAATGAAAATATGCTTCCCCCATTCATCTCAACAACTTAACAACTGCCCAGAATAGGTAGCGCTCCCTCAAAAGGGCCATCAGAGCATTGTAGCGCTCCCTAGTAGTCCTTAGGGGGCGCCAGCACCCTCAAAATCTATAGCGCTCCCTCAAAAGGGCCAGGGGAGCGTTATAACGCTCCCTGACAGTGTAAGGGGGAGCGCCGGTGCTCCGAGATAGTGTAAGGGGGAGCGCTCCTCTCCAAAAACTCAGTTTTTGAGGTGCTTTCAGATGGAAAAAGGTTTGCAAGCCTGTTGACTCATTTCTCCTCTTCCAAATCAGATGTTTGAGGTGTTTCAAGTGTCTTTCTCATGTCGTTATAGGCATGACATAGGCATCATGGCAATATGCTTTCTTTGACACCTGCAACACTTGTGAGAAACATGCGACACTTGCGACCTTGTGAGCAAAATGTGACACTTGCGACCTTTGTAATGACGACACTTGCGACACTATCAAAGTGAGTAATTTTGATGTGTAACAGATTGCCCCCCAAAGTATGAAGTTAGAATATAGGAACTGATAACTGAAATACTTTGTAGACATTCAAGCAAGGGTATAGACTCAGAGAACCTGACGGAAGCTGCACACAAACATCCAACAAATATCATGAAATGTTTCAAAACCCAAGGCAGGCATACCTATGCTTGGGTGATCAAGACTTGCAAGATATGGCCACCATAAAATGCACTGCGGATCCATAATTGTATTGATAAGAAGGTATAGCCACTGAAAATACACTGTGGATCTATACTCTTATGACTCGGACTGATCGTAGCCATGAAGAATACACAGTGGATCTATGAAATGACAAGACATAGCCACGACCAATACAAAGTGGATCTATGTAACAGTGTATGTGTTCTTTGTCCAATAGAAACTCCTTCGCAGCCTGGGCGAAGCATATATCAAAGTGATTACTCAACCCAGGGTCTTCTTACCAATCCCAACGTGGTACGATTCTGCCCATGCGAATAGATGTCCCGACGTCGAACATGGTAGAAACCACTTGATTATCGGTCAATGATGTAAACCGTTAACAAGTGCGAGGGAGATCACCATTAATGTCGATGATTCCCAAGGTACCCTAGTACATTCTAGCGAATGTGAATAGATGAGCTGAGGTCGAACACCCATGGAATCATTCGATCAGGGGTCAATGATGTATACCTACTGTCGAACGTGAGGAGGCCTGCCATTGAGGCATGCAGGTCCCAAAGTACTAACTGGTTTCTAAGTGTAATTCTCGGATAATGTGTTGAAGTTGACAGGAATAGACTCGTCGAGGGAGGGCCTTGATGTATCCCCCATCAACGACACGAAACAGACATGGAGATGTAATTTGGCAGATCAAATGGACATGGACTGACACAGGTTTTGAGGCAAGATATTTGGGATGGTTGACTCTCGAGGCAGATACTTCCCTTGAACATTGAGGCACAACAACAAAACATGACATGGACCAAAACTATGCAGTGGATACTGTGACTTGCGTCGGGTGATCCAAAGGAGTGAAAGGAGCTCAGAGGATTGGCTCAGTGCAGAGGTTCAGTGGATTACGATATGTGTAAATGACAAAGTGCCATGTTCAAGGGCGACTCTAAGAAATGCTGGATGATGTTCTTAAGAGACTGCTTGGCTTGTCCCTTTCAATTTTTTTCCCCATCCAGATAGACGAGTACCTCTTTTTGATTTAATGAGCTCGAGGAGGATAACACATGCTCGATATAACTCACCTTCGGTAAGTTCCTCTTCCTTCGTTTAACGAACCATAAGAAGTAAGGATTCGGTCCCATATGGGTCTGTCGATGTGTGATTTAACGAGTCCAAAGACAGAAAACTCGAAGGTTTTTCGGGATTATAGAGTTTGGAAAAACACTTAAAAGAGAACTCTCTCAGTTCCTTTTTCGTACAGTAGTCTAACGAGACCGAAAAAGGGGTAAACTATCGCTCGAAAGA
>ML808962.1:39719-54530 GCA_009831015.1 Picea engelmannii | reverse complement strand
CTCCTTAGTGTCGTTGACAAGGCAGTATGTCTGAACATCATTTGCGACACTTGTGACCAACTTGCGACACTTGCGAAAGTTGTAAGGAAGATGCGACACTTACGACAATTGAGAGGGACATGCGACACTTATCCAGCTGAGTATATTTGCCGTGTAACACATGCATCAGTGGGAGATACATCATGAGGATGTATTGTTAAAAAAATTCATGTTCTCATTAGCAGGGGATGCTTGTGAATGGTATCATTCTTTACCCCCTGCTAGCATCTCCTCCCTAATAGAGTTTCATGTAGCCTTCAGTAGGCACTGTCAAAGGTTTTATTCCTCGGAGTTTATTTGTCATAGTTTTTGTGAGGAATATGAAGACAGTGATCAAGATATGAATGATCCTTATGAGAACCATAAGGAGGATGAAGATGTTTTGGGTGAAGTAATGGAACTGGTAAAAACTCTCTCTGCCAAGCTTGAAAGGTTGGAATCTGAAGAAGACGCAGAGGATTTTCCAGTCCTTGAGGCAGATGTTCTTGGCAGCTCTACTGAGGATGAAAATGAATATTTCATAGATGTAGAGGCATTAGTTTCTTCCCTTGATGAGCCCGTTGTCTCTTATTTAAAGGAAGAAGCCATTGTGGAAGAGGATTGTTCTCTTTTTATTCACGAAATTTCCGATGATGCGTTTACATTTGGGATTGAGAAGAAGGATCGGGAGATCGTTCCATTTTTGCAAGATGGAGGAATTTTATGCTCACCTAGATTTGATGATTATTTAGATGAAGACCAACAAATCCCTACATCACAATTTGTTGACCTGGGGAGCAACCAACCTGTATATGACAACTACAAATTGGATCTTGAGCTGGATATGCAGGATTTCCAAGAACATACGACAGAGCCTTATCCTCTTTTTCTTAAAGGAGACTATCATGGGGAAATCATCCATCCTTGGCCTACAGAAATCACTGAGCAGCAGATTGAAGAAATGAGCTTTCCCACATGCCCTGTCTATGATGATTATGACTCTGACCCTTGGGAGAGCCAAGAATATGAACCAGAGGAGCAACAAAAGGGGCAGTTTATCTCTTGTCCATAGCCTGTAAGTGAACAAACATCGCCTGGGATCAGTCAGCCTGCATCAACTTCTCATACACTTATGCCTACCAGTGATATTCAACCATGTATGAGAAACTATGAAGCATAGAAGGCTTTCTGCTACAGGTTTCAAAACATTTTCCACCCATTCTATGAGCCTGTCAACGATTACATGGAGTGGCATTTCCTTCATATCTTGGTGCTGCCCTGTTTTATCTCAACTTTAGCCTTTGAAGAGAAGCTGAAGGGTGTAACCGTTCTTCTATCACGGTTGCATCATTTGCTAATGATCACCGACAGAGTAAAGGAGCTTCCATTCAGGAAGTTACTTGATTGGCTATGGTGGAAATTTGCTTTCACCTAGCACCATGTAAAAAATGATTAGTTTAGGATTGTACATAAATAAGCTCCTTGGAGCCTTTGTATATTTGTTTTCATTTCATTTTTCGGCATATATTCCTCAGTAGGGTGTTTTGATTTTGACTCCATAGCCTAACATAAGGCGACTGGAACTGCAAAAGGAGATCTTAGAGCCTCACAGGGAGGACTCTATCCCCCATGGAGCCTAATGCTGTCACATATTATTGTATGGGGTGTTTTTCCCATTGGATTTGTCCCTTGGATGAAAAAATGCGAAGAATGGGGTTAAAACCCCACTTTATGGTGCTTATCCAAAGTCAGGGCGCCAATTGGATGGGTGGGACACTACCTCTAAACACAATTGGGAGGACTCCAAAGTTAGTGGGCGGATAGAAGTTTAGCATGGGAACCAAAAGTAGTCGGCGTGCCTAGATCTCACATCCCCTCCAGATCGGCGGTCGTTGATCATATCGGGGCCTCAACATGCACGAACATTAAAATCTGAAGGGCGGGTCGGGTTTGAAACCATGGTTTTGCGGAGAAGCGATGTGTTAGTCGAAGAAGCATATCGGGCCCAAAAGCGGTGAAGAGTCAAACCACTTTTTGCAGCCCCGATATGCACATGTGCGTATAACGCCCTATCTCGGGTCGACAAGTGGATGCTCCACAACTCTCCCGCCAACACCTATCCTCCACTGACCATCCCACCTGTCACGTATCCCCTTCTCATCTCCTGCCACATGTACCAATTCGCTCCACCTTATCTCTCGCATATATTGCCCCTGCAGCTTCTTCCCAGCCTCTGTGTCTCCTCCACCTAGCCATCACACACCCAGTAGCCTGCCATTGCGCCAATCGTCCCGCCAGATCCTCGTCCACGTCCACGAATGCCTAGCCATCCCTGGAAGCATCCAACTCAGATCTAGATGGAAGAATGCAGAGGCCACCAAGTTCCACGGATGTAGTGCTCACTCAGGCCTTCTCAATCCCAATGAAGCAGTTATTGAGGGTGGTTGGTGGTGGTTGAACATCGTTTCCACCTTAAGTGGAAATCCCGAGAAAGGATTGTCAGCAAGTTGGCTCAGCTGCAGAACCTTCCTGAAGCACAATTGCATCTGACAGAGTTCGCTTCCGACAAAAGACTACATGCACAGTCTGATAGAAAGCATGGAGATGTAATGCCTTCAATGTAGAGACTCGAGCACACTTCTGTAGTTTTTCTTTGAGTATATAGGAGTCTTCCTAATATTTTTTTTGGGGTGATGGTTGAGCTAGGCTCCTGACTGTAAAGTTTTTTTGATGAAGCTCTAGTTATGTATTTTGATTTAAGATTGTTAGACTAATAGAATTCAGTTTCTTGTTTCTTTCCATCTCTTTGTAAAAAATTGTTTGACACACTCGAGTATGGAGGATCCAACCGAGAATTGTTATGCTCTTATTATGTAGGTTTGATCATGGCGACATCACAATCAGTTTCATTCATTCCCTTGTGCATCTGTTTCCTTCTCACATTGAATGGCTCGGGCATGGAGGATCCAGTCGGGTTGTTGCAGTTGCAGGATGATGGAGGTTTGATCATACTGCAGCTGTAACTGTGTCCCTTGTAGACATATTTCGATGTCTGAATTCGAGGTCAAGAATTCTCTTGAGCTTGAGTTTTCTTCTCTGAGCTACTGGAAGGCCTGATGCCCATAGTAGTCTCCTTCACCCTTCTTCCTAAGTCTTCCTTCTTCTCTCGCTTTAACTCAAATTTTCCTGACTGAAGTTAGTTGTGGCCCTCACTTCCCTGTACATCTCTAGCCTAGTTTTTTGAGTTAAAACGATATTATCTCGAGTCTACATTCGTTCCCCCTTTTAAAATTTATTCACTGTGACATAAAATTCTGATGGGTACTGGGCTTACCTCTGCTGCAATCCAAAGGTGACTTCTAGTGCCAACAAAGGGGATGTGAAATGGGTAGAGTTTCACTGTTCTTATGTTAGATGTGGAATGAGACCCCAACACCTCCTTTTATATGACAAAAGGATATTTATTTGGTTCGGTGACGGGCTCTAGACGGTGGATTAGTTGGGAAACTACCCAATAGCCCGTAATCTCAACGAATTCCTTGCAACGTTTTATTTTTTGCAACTTTTGCAAGTATACGTGGGCTGTAATGGTGTAGCACGTGTATGTACGTGAGCTATAGTGGTGCAACAAGTCTATGTACGTGGGAAATATTGGTGCAGGGTGCGTACACATTCAAAAAATTGGCTTTTTAGAAGAGCAACTCAGTAGTGGCTTGGCAAAAAATGCGAGTAAGAGGGCCAAAGGACAGGTATGCATGCGTAGAGAAATTTAGGGTTATAACAAGGTGTAATACCCCGATTTTGAGTCTCGTATTAAATAATGTATTTTGTTAATGAAAGGCCAAAGTGCCCAAACAATTGAAAGAGGTCAATGTGCCTAGGAAATGTAATGTTTGATCATTCTTAATAATAAATACATAATTGGCTGCTAGACAGACAAGGACAAGAGTTATAGGGGGCTATGATTCCACAAGAGAGGGGGCTTGAGGGGCTAAGTGTTTATTTTATATTTGTATTTACCCATTTTTTTAAATGGAGAATATTAGTTACAAGAGCTTCTTGGGGGAAGACCATGTGGTTCCTTAATTCCAAGAAATACTTAAACCCATCATGGGTCTGCTTTGGGGGTTGGTTCTTCTTCACTCGCGCACTCATTCACTGATTCACTCATTCCTTAGTTCACTATTTCACTTGCTCTTCATTCTCCCTTCATGTTTTGGCTTGGGAAAGAGAAACGAATGGTGGAGAGTATCCATGGCTTGGTTGGCATTAATGACTGTTGGTGTATTCCAGCCATGAATTAATGCATGCATGTCTGAGATGCATTGTCACGTGTTAAGTATTTCCCACAACTGCGAATCATGAGAGTCTCAACATGGAGATGCTTGGCTAGATGCATTGGAGCCCTAGAAGGAGGTGGATAGCCTAAGGGACTGCGTGGCAAAGAAGGGGATCCATTATCTTGGGTTGTGCAGGTTGGGTAGAAGAGAGATGGTGCACTTTGGATTAATATGTGTGCTGAGAATCATGTGAGATCTTGAGTGCTGACTAGTTTGGGAAGTTGAGTGACACTCTGGAACCATCCTTATGGACTCATAGCCATGTCTCTGGGGTGATATTGATGTTGAGACTTGGAACAATAGTGTCTATGGTTGGGTGGAATGTCCTTGGTCTACAGCCAATTGGTGATTTGTTTCATGAAAGATAAGTTCTCTCTATCATGGTTTCATTTACCTGTATATTTATTTCCGCTGTGTATTTATTTATCTGTGAAATTTGTATCCATATTATGCATGCTTGTTGGGTATTGTTGTGCATGACATATGGTTCATTTATTTTATGTTGTAGCATGAATCTTGATCTATGCATGTGAATATTTCATGTATCTTTATTAATTAAAAATGTATCAGAATTCGAAATTAGTTCAGAAGCAAGTTTTCGAAGTAGCGTGCTCGACCTATGGGTGGCTGGGTATGTTACAGATTGGTATCAGAGCTTCTAGTTGAAACACCAGACTGGTATGGTCCAGAACTGTTGGATAGGGTATTATGGTTAAGATTGAATATGACCTTGAAATCGTAAAGCTCAGGAGAGATGTTGTTGCAGGATCGCACAGAAGCCAGAGCGTCATGTAGAAAAATATCCTTGTAAAGGATCGTAGAATCGTGACCATCCCCATTTGAATTTGGGAGCTATCATAACCATGGGATCAAGCATTTTCGGATCGTTAGATTGAAATGCAGGTGAAAAAGGGTCGTCCGATAAAGGAGAAACCAGAGGTTGGGAAATATTAAGTCACAACTGTCAGATCAAGATTTTTGATCACCAACCATTGATTGAAGCCAAGTGGGAGATGAAAGACTACAAAAATTCACAGCTTTGGTGATTATGGTAAGAAAACAAAGCATGAAATTTTGAAGGACAAAGTTGTGAAATCCCGTCGGTCGTCTAATCTCATAGGAAGCTCGGGGGAAATATTCGTTGTTGATCATGGTCATCTGACGTTGACCACTTTGGGAAGTTTAACTCCGAGAGAATTGAACCTTTTAGAACTGATATAACCCGGAGTCCCAGAGCGTCGAAGTTCCGAATTTCCCTGTCGATCGTTATATCAAGGGAAGGACTTCGGGAGAAATGTTGACCATCAAATATAGCAATGGTGGAAGGTTAGAGAAGTTTCTGGACTTCAGAACTTCACCACTTCGACAATTATTGGGTATGTTACAGATCAAATCCCCGAAGTGTCGAAGCCCCGAAGTGCCGAAACCGCGAAGTGTAAAGTCGCAGTCTGTGAAATCATGTAGACCGTCAGATCTGGAGCATAGAATGTGTATCATCCGTTTGATGGATGACATGTCATAGGCCACGTGGCAGGGGTTCCATGTTGTGACACATGTCACATAGATTCAGTAACTTTTGGGCCCCAACCTATTCATTTTTTAGTGACACATTGCATGCATGCCATGGGTACACATCACCATAGGTGATATCACCATGCCATGTCATCTTCAGAAGTATGGCCTCCGAGGGTGTCCAAGGTCTCTACCAGTGAAATGTGTCGAATATCAAAGTCACGAATTCACGCAGACTTTCGATCTAAGATCCCTTCAGGACTTTTCTCAACTGTTATATCAAGCAGTGGAAGGATGGCGTAAGCACTTCGGTAAGTGTCACTCTGGGGAATTGAACAACTTGGGAGTTGTAATATCCTGGAGTCCCGGAGTGCCGAAGTCCCGAAATGAATTAGGACTGTCCATCCTGACACTTGATTAAGTTGTGGCCATTAGATAAAAAATGGAAGGATAGGGTAAGAACTTCGGCGAGTATCACTCCAGGGGAGTTGAACGACTTGGGAGTTGTAATGTTCCGGAGTCTCGGAGCACCGAAGTCCTGAATGAATAAGTATCGTCCATCTCAACGTCCGATTAAGTCATGACCGTTGATCTCGTTGAAGTATCTAGATGAGTCGGGATCGTCCAGTCGATGATATATTAAATATTGATCTTTCGATATTCTAGTAGGGTTATTGGAAGGGCTTCGATGACGTTTAACTACAGGATAAATCGAAGATTGAAAGGGGAGAATAGTCGAAGTCCGAAGTCTGAAGGAATTGGTCCTAGCAGCGGTCTCATGATAAGGTAAAGGGGTCAATTAGAGGCATAGAAGGCCTAGAAGTGATCAAGCCCTCAGACATATGTGAACAAGCTCATGTGTAGAAGAATAAGGGTAGAGTGCTAGAGGAAGACGCTAAAGAGTGAATAAGCATGTGGCTTCAAGTCGTGGTCACATGGAAAGTGGGTTGAAGGAAGAGCCAGTGTAGAGTTCCAATTCTGTACCAGTTAAAGGATTTGTAGAATTGTTATAATATGGAGAATAATAATATATTTCTTCATGAATTGAAAAGAAAAAGAACCTATAACATTGTTTGACAAATTTATTTTATAATATGCATAATTCTAAAAAAATGGTTTCTTACACATTTTGCAGAATTAGGGGGTGTAAACATATAAATTCAGTATAAGAATGCATATTCAAGAAATGGAAGAAGGAGAGGGAGCTTCCAGCCATGATAAAGAGGCCAAAATTCAAAATATCAGTGTTGTTAATGTAGAGACAAAATCCAATGGACACAATGCCATAGGGGAGCAAGAAACATTGATAGAGACTGTGAGAAGCCTTAAAATAGAAGTGCAAAGTTACAAAGCAGACAACGAGAGAAAAAAATCAGATAAATTCTCAAGTGATGCAAATATTAAATCAGTTGCAGAGGAAAACAAATAATGGATCAAACTCAAAACAGGAGGAAGAGGGAAGATGTCATGAAAGAAGAGATGATTGTAGAAGGGCTGGTTATTCAAGAAGTGCTAGAAGAACTCATATACATCACTCACCTCCCTACTCAGCAAAGATATTTTATGCATCTGAAGATTCCATAAGTAGTCCAAAGGTGTCTCTTGTTAGGCACCAAAGAAGTAGCATGAATTGGTCAGTTTGCAAGGGGAGTCGAGGAATATTAATCCACCGTCCTTTGATGGTGAAAGAGGAAGGGAATATGATGTTGAAGCATGGTTTCTTGGACTCATGAGGTATTTTCAATTGCATAGCTACTCATCAAACCTAGAAGACATAATTTCCACATACCATTTACATGGGAAATTTGTTATGTGGTGGGATCAGCTGAAGCAAGTTGAGCACATTAATGAGAGTGGTATCACTTGGAAGCAGTTCAAGAAATATTTTCAGAAGGAGTACCTTTTAGAGAACTTCTATGACAAGAAAATGCATGATTTCTTTCAAATCAAGATGGGAAGCATGACCATGGCAAAGTATGAAAATAAGTTTGTGGGGTTGCTAAAGTATGTAGGTTTTATAAAATACGAGAAGGTGAAAGTACATAGGTTTTTGAGTGGACTTACATCCTTTTATAAAGAGAAGATTCAATATGATGAACCTAGGAATTTGACTGAGACTATTAGGAAGGATAAGTACATGTATGAGCAAGGAAAGGGCAGAGAATCCATGCAAAAATATTGGAAGGATAAGAAGAAGGAGAAATTTGATAAGAGAAAGTAAGGATTCAAACCTCCTTTCAATAGAAATAGCCCAAATAAAAATCAGCCTGACCAGAATGCTAAGGATGGATCCAAGAGAGAAGTCTCCTTGTGAAAAAGGGGAAGACCACCAATCCAATGTTGGGGATGCAAAAAAGACCACATGTGCAAGGATTTCCCTCACAGAAAGGACAAAGTGAAGACCATGCACAACATATAAGAGGCTACAGCAATAGAAGACATGGGAAGAATATATGCAGCCTTAGATGATCGAAAAGTAGAGTACCAATTCAATATGATCGAGGTGGAAGGTAAGATCATTAATTATCCTAATGCTATTTTGATTTATTTAGGAGCAAGTTGTTGTTACATTGATCCTAAAATAGTGGATATATTATATTTGGAGAAAAGTGATCTTGGAAAATCAAGTTTGGTTCAGCTAGTCACTGGAACCAAAAGGAGAGTCCATGATATGGCCATAGGTTGTTCCATAAGTCTTAATGGTGTGAATACTAATGTTGATCTAAATATTATACCATTGGGCTTGTATGATATTCTAATTGGAACGGATTGGTTGGACAAGCATTATGTTGTCCTAGATTGTGATAACATGACATTTACATGTCTTAATGAAGAAGGAAAACATAGCACTGTGAAAGGAGTTCCAAGACCCATCTCTATAAGGGGTATTTCAGCCTTGTAGTTGAAGAGATGTTTCAGAAAATGATGTCAATTGTATGCAGCCCATGTGGAGGAGCCTTGAAAAATTTTTGGTACTACAAGAATTTTTGATACTGCAAGAATTTGAAGATGTATTCCAAGAAATACCAGGGTTGCCACCAAACAGGGAGATAGATTTCTCTATCGATTTAGTGCCAGGAGTTACCCCCGTGTCAAAAGCCCCTTACATAATGAGTACACCAAAATTAAAAGAATTGCAATTGCAGTTGGAAGAATTGTTGAAGAAAGGGTACATACGTCCAAGTGTTTCACCTTGGGGAGCACCGATACTCTTTGTCAAAAATAAGGATGGAACTTTGAGGCTGTGTATTGATTTTCGACAACTGAATAAATCCACTTAAAGAACAAGTACCCTCTACCCATAATTGATGACCTCTTTGATCAACTAAGAGGGGAAAATATATTTTCAAAGATAGACTTGAGATCATGGTACCATCAGGTAAGAATCAAGGAAGAAGACATCAATAAGAAAACCTTTAGAACCAGGTATGGGCATTATGAATTTGTAGTGGTGCCATTTGGACTGTCCAATGCACCGACTATCTTTATGTGCTTAATGAATGGAATATTCAGAAATTATTTGGATAACTTTTTCATAATATTCTTGGACGACATACTTGTCTATTCTAAGTCAGAGGAAGAGTATGAACATCATCTCACATTGGTATTGCAAGTTCTGTGGGAACATTAGTTGTATGCCAAGCTTAGTAAGTGTTATTTTTACCAAGAACAGATCCATGACTTGGGACACATTATTTCAAAATGCGGTATAACAGTGGATCCAGAGAATATTGAAGCCATTAGGGGATGTCCAACACCCAAGAATGTTTCAGAATTCATATCTTTTATGGGGTTAGCTGGTTACTACAAAAGATTTATGGTAGAGTTCTCTAAGATTTCTCATCCCACCACTTCTTTGCAAAAGAAGGGAATTAAATTTGAATGGACATCTAAGTGTGAAGAGAACTTTAATTTGTTGAAAGAATTACTTACTAGTGCACCTGTTTTAAAGACTGGTGACCCAAATGAAAGTTTTGTGGTATGTACAGATTCATGCAAGGAAGGACTTGGTGGAGTCCTCACTCAAAATGAACATGTCATTGGTTATGAGTCCATAAAGCTTAAAGAACATGAGAGGAACTATGCCACACATGACTCAGAAATTGTTGCCATTGTTCACGCTTTGAATATGTGGAGGCATTATCTCATGGGGAAGAGATTTGAATTGAGAACAAACCATAGTGGTCTGAAATATATTTTTGAACAACCAACTTTGAATGCCAGACAAATGAGATGGCTGGAATTTTTAAGTGAATACGATTATGACATAAATCATATCAAGGGAAAAGAAAATAAAGTTGTTGATGCACTTAGTAGAAGAGTACATCTCATGCATGCTACAGTTGTTAGTATGCATCAATCAGATTTAAAGAGCATAATTTTAGATGTTGTTTCTACAGATCAACATTACCTACATGTAAAGGAAATATTACAACAATAAAACATACAACAAAAAATTAAAGAATATGAGATGAAGGAATATGGATTACTTATGCATAAAAATCGAATTTATGTTCTTAATTAAGGAGAACTTAGGAATTTGGTAGTAAAGGAAATGCATAATGTTCCATATGTCGGACATCCCGGTTACCAGAAAATAATTACAGCAGTAATAATTCAATTCTTTTGGCTAGGAATGACAAAAGATGTTGTTGATTACATTGCCAGATGTATGGAATGTCAGAGAACGAAGGTTGAGCATAAGCACCCAGCGGGTTTGCTACAATCATTACCAATTCTAGAGAAGAAATGTGAAGTGGTAACCATTGATTTTATAACTAAATTATCGAGGAAAACAAGACAACATGATTCAATCATGGTAGTAGTTGATAAATTGACAAAGGTTGCTCATTTTTTTCTTGTAAAAATGACTCATACAACAACTAATATTGCATAAATTTACATGAGGGAGATTGCTAGGTTGCATGGGATACCTAAGGAAATTGTCTTAGACAGAGACACAAAGTTTGCTTCAAATTTTTGGAGGGGATTGTTTAAAGGATTTGGTACAAATATGAACTTTAGCACAACATACCATCCACAGCCATATGGGAAGACAAAGAGAGTCAACCAAGTAATTGAAGACATGTTGAGAATGTATGTGATGGATAAGCCATCTAAGTGGGGATATTACTTGCACTTGGTTGAGTTTTCCTATAATAAAGAGTATCAAGCTTCATTGAAAATTAGCCCATTTGAAGCTTTGTATGGTAGGAAATGAAATACTCCAGTGAGTTGGGACAACCCAACAAATAGAGTGGTACTTGGTCCAAAATTTCTCAAGGATATGGAAGACCATATGGTTAGAATTAAGCAGAATTTAAAGGCAACTCAAGATAGACATAAAATTTATGCAGATAAGAACAAGACAACTAGAGAATTTAAAGTGGGGGAGCATGTGCTTCTAAAAGTGAATCCCAAGAAGAGCTCTTTGAAGTTGGATAGTTGTACAAAGCTAGCAGCCATATTCTGTGGTCCATTTGAGATATTGGACATAATAGGGTCAGTTGCATACATGCTTGCATTGCCTGCTTCCATGAATGTGCATAATGTATTTCATGTCTCTTTGCTAGAAAAATATGTACATGATCTTAACCATGTTATTGATTGCCATCTGATTCAGGTAGAGACAGAGGGAGACTTTCAGGTCCAGCCAATGAAAATATTGGACAAAAAAGTCAAAATGCTCCAGAATCGAGTTATAGAGCCGGTAAAAGTCCAGTGGACCCGCTACGGTCCTGAAAATTCTACTTGGGAGCATGAATATGCCATGCAGACAGAGTACCCACGATTTTTTGAATAAATTTTGATTTTTTGTTCATTTTTTTTTGTTTTGTATATGCATCGAGGACGATGTCAAAATAAGGGGGAGGGAAATATAATACCCCGGTTTTGAGCCCCGTATTAAATAATGTATTTTGTTAATGAAAGGCCAGACTTCCCAAACAATTAAAAGAGGCCAGTGTTCTTAGGAAATGTAATGTTTGATCATTATTAATAATAAATACAACATTGGCTGCTAGACGGACAATGACAAGAGTTATAGGGGGATATGATTCCACAAGAGAGGGGGCTTGAGGGGCTAAGTGTTTATTTTATATTTTTATTTACCCATTTTTGTTTTAATGGAGAATATTAGTTACATGAACTTTTTGGGGGAAGGCCATCTGGTTCCTTAATTCCAAGAAATACTTAAACCCATCTTGGGTCTGTTTTGGGGGTTGGTTCTTCTTCACTCATGCACTCATTCATTGTTTCATTCATTCATTCATTCCTACATTCACTCTTTCACTCACTCTTCATTCCCACTTCATGTTTGGCTTGGGAAAGAGAAATGAATGGGGGAGAGGAGACATGATTTGGTTGGCAGTAATGATTGTTGGTGTATTCCAGCCATGAATTAATGCCCACATGTTTGAGATGCATTGGCAGGTGTTAAGTCTTTCACACAACTGTGAATCCTGAGAGTCCCAACATGGAGATTCTTGGACAGATGCACTGGAGCCCTGGAAGGAGGTGGTATCATGAGTGACTGTGTGGTAGAGAAGGGGTTCCATTCTCTTGGGTTGCGCAGGCTGGGTAGAAGAGAGTTAGTGTAGTTTGGATTGTTGTGTGTGCTGAGAAGCCTGTTAGAGCTTCAGTGTTGACTGGTTTGGGAATTTGAGTGACACTCTAGAACCATCCTTGTGGACTCATATCCCTTGCTCGGGGCTGAGATTGTTGTTGAGACTTGGAGAAACAACGTCTACGGTTGGGTGGAACATCCTTGGTCTGCAACCAGTTAGTGATTCGTTTCATGAAAGATAAGTGCTCTCTGTCATGGTTTCATTCAGCTGTGTATTTATTTCCACTGCGTATTTATTTATCTATGAAATTTGTATCCATATTATGCATACTTGTTGGGTATTGTTGTGCGTGATATATGATTCATTTCTTTTATGTTGTATCATGAATCTTGATCTATGCATGTGAATATTTCATGTATCGTTATTAATTAAAAATGTATAAGAATTTGAAATTAGTTTAGAAGCAAGTTTTTGAAGTAGTGTGCCCGACATGTGGGTGGATGGGTACTAAGTGTGTCCTGGAGGCCCACGTGCCTTCTCTGCAAGTCCCCACACAAACACACAAAACGAGATTAGGTTTCCCCGTCTCAGACTCATTTTCTCCCATTTCTTTCATTTCGAATTTTATCTATGGTCATAGGGTTTTGAGGGTGCAGCCCTGGCTCCATGGTCGCCTTCCTGGAGGGTGTGTCCAAGTTCCTCCATTTTATTTCTCTTGAACTAGAATTTTTAAGGGTGGAATTGATACCATGAAGAAGAGTCTCGACAAGGTAGAGAATATCAAGCGTCACTACAAGCTAGAGAAGCGATGCGTCGCTAACAGGGGGCTCAACTTTGTCCACTGGTCCTTCTTCCACAAGATTGATAATATCATGGCCATGGCCATGACCATGACTACGGGATCTGACAAGGCCATGAGTCTTCTCGAAGCCTGTCAGTCATCCTTTGAGCTCAACCAGGACATCGACTATGAGCTGTCAAAGGGATTTGCAGAGGTGTTGGCTGCCTGCAATGAGCTCCCTCCTTGTGGGCTCCTTAGGGGATCCCTCCTCGGTGCTTGGTGTGGATGCTAAAGATACTTGGGCATGTGGGTTGTGGGCATGAAGAAGACTCCCTCGTGGCTCTTCTCGTCAGCATGGCGCTTGGTGCTTTGGCTTATGGGTGTTTAACTCGAGCGTTGGGATTGGTTACCTGTGAGCTCACTTCGTGGCTTGGGTGCTTGGTCGGTTGGTCTTGGATGTTGGGATTTGTTTCTTCAACACTGGTATCAAACTTTGGTATTGTGTGTAGGCTTGGTCCCTTATGGGATCTTCCCTTGGCTTGGCTTAGTGCTACACTCGGGCACTGTTTTGTGTGTGTTGTTACTCGAAACTTGAAGGTTCAACCATGAAACAATAGACTTCATGCTATGATACTCAACTAATTTTGAATTACTTTGGAGAGGCGAGACCAAGACAAGGAGCTAAATGAATAAATGTAGATGAAGAATTTTTCTCATTTGTTTATTTGTTGAGTGGATTAAACCCAAAGATGAGATGCGTTTAGATGTAGGAGGAATTAATAGCAGGTGAAAAAAAATTGAGCACTGAACATTTTTTTTCACTCGTTGAGGACTGTTTCAAGCCAAATCTTTGAGCTTTTGGTCGATTATCTGAAATCTTCGATAAGAATTCGGTAAAGGCTACTTCACGAAGCCATTCTGGATCAATTTTATGTATTCTTGTTAGTTTTTGTTAATGATTTGGTTAAATTTGGTCGGCGTTTTAGCTGGTATTTTAAATGTTTCTTTAAAGGGGAAGGTTGGGAGATTGGGATGAGTTGATATGTTGTTAGAATGATTTAACTTAAATCTTTCAAGTATTGTAGAAGGAATTTAAACTTTCCACCAAAGTCTGGGCTGATTTGTGTAGGCATATTAGTCAATATATAAGTATGGGAGGGGTTCTATTCTAAGGTTCGGGTTGTGGGTTTGAATTGCTAAGTAGGCAGATTACAAAGCTATTTATTCCTCGTGTCAGTATTTTATGTGGAGATAATGGGAATGAATAGGCGTGTTCATTTGGTGGAACTATGCTCATTTTACGCCTTGGATTTTTTTCCAATATTTCTAAAATATTTGATGGTTTTTCATGGATTTTCAGTGGAATTCTGTTTTTATATTACTTTTCCTTTCAAATCCATAAGTATTCCATGTAGTTATTGCCACAACCATTTTTATGTTCTATGAAACCACACAGAGGGTGATGCATAGATGCGAGTAATTTAAATAATTTTAACATTGATATCATGCATATATTTATCTAGATGATTGATTTACTAAGTGATGGTGTGTATTCATTTTCACGGAATCTAAAACATTCATCTAAAGATATATA
>ML808962.1:28907-39669 GCA_009831015.1 Picea engelmannii | reverse complement strand
ATGCATAGATGCGAGTAATTTAAATAATTTTAACATTGATATCATGCATATATTTATCTAGATGATTGATTTACTAAGTGATGGTGTGTATTCATTTTCACGGAATCTAAAACATTCATCTAAAGATATATAATAGGCACACTACAAATCTAGTAGAATTTAGCTTGATCAACTCTTGGTAGACGTAAATGTTGTTTAATTTTGATCTGGTGGGAGTTACGAAACCCAACTCTACATTATTATGGTAAACCCCCACCCACTTTAAAGTGGGGACTGTTAAGCCATCCAACTCATACACATAATTAAGGAACCATGCATGACGGCCCAGGTAATTATTATGGCCACGCCTTGTCTCCACCCCTAGATGGCAGCACGATGGAGAGCTTGATCAACCTTTTTCCATATCTCATTTTATAATATTTGTCTATGTATTTACACAATTCTTCCTCCAGGAAAAACATTTATTCTATGTCATGTTGAATACCTATCTCTACAAGAGTTTGTCCATGTTAGGCTTGATTTTTTTATCTTCGTTCAAGGTATTTTATGGATCTTCTTAATTATCCTTCTCCTCACTTAGAAGACGAGGAATGCTCCTACAAAGTTGGCAAAAACATATCCAAACATTGATGGGGGCTCTCTTGTTTTCTTTTCCTCGTCTCTTGGATTCGGTTCAGTTTCAACTTAAGTAGAAGTTCCCTTTTACTTGTCTTAATATCGTTTCATAGGCCAATCTCTTCTAATGAAAAATATTTATCACACATAGTATCTACTTGTACTGGAATTACGCTGGCATTCTGCTTAAAGATATTTCATCAACACGGTTTTGAATATATCTATGTCTTTGTGACATAGTATTAATTTTACTAGGGTTCTTTTGGGTAGTCTTCATAGGTTTTATGGTTTGTAAATAAAGGGTTTCTAGGTTGTAGGTTAGGGGTTTGGGAACATATTGTACAGTTATGTGGGTGGCCAAGCTCGGGTTTCAGTTTTGAAACCAGGCTCTAATACCATTTGTAAGGCCTTCTATTTCAGTGATCCAGAATCAGATCCAGAAGCCTGACAAGGCTTAAAAATGCTCAAAAATGAAAGTGCTTGGAATCCGACGAAACCAGTGCCATTGCGTTCGGCTCGTCTTCCTGATTCTGGCCATATATTTACTTCATCAAACGGGCTCCGTATGCGCAAGATATCACGTTCTGTCCGAAAAGGCAAACATGTAAAAAAAGGGGATGACTGTATAGTCTGTACAGTCCGTACAGTGCCACGTGGCATGCTGACTGTATAGGCCGTACGACCATACAAGTGACGTGGAAACCCCTGGAGGTAACACGTGGTAGGGCGATGTGGCGTACGGGCAGACAGTTGGACCAGTCTATGGGTGACACGTGTCACCACTGTAAGGGTGACACGTGGCACGGGATGACATCAACAGCTGAATGGGAAGGTACGGTGGTAGGATGACATGGCAGAAACGTGGCACGTTGAAAGGGTAGTACGGTGGTACGTGGCAGGTGACGTGGACCAATCGACAATTGACACTTGGCATTTTGTGGTTGGTTGTTGAGGTGCCACGTGGCCCAGTCATGGGCTGCCATGTGGCACCCTGTGGTTGGTTCGTCAGTTTGTGTAAAAGTTATTGGAGTGCACGGGGGTCGAACCCGCAACCTCCCCTCCGGGAAACGGACTAGCAGGACCGGATAACCGCCCAGCCGACGGGTGTTACTTGTTAACTATATAATAAAACTTGTATTGGAATTTGAATAAGGTTCTATTCTGTGGGGGAAAGGGTCGGGGCTTAGCCCCAGCCCTCGATTTCATTGCTCGCACATGACCACAGTTGCACGACCGCGGGGAGTTGGAGGATAGGGCCCGGCTCCCGGTTCACGGGTGGTCCCATATGACCCGGGACCGTTACCACACAGAGCGCGGACCGTGTAACTTCCAGCACGAGGTTTCGGGCGGTCGCATATGACCATAACCCATTCCGAACAGGGCACGCATAGATAATTTTGTTAACCCGTGGACCTATGCCAACGCGCCACAGGAACCAGGAGCCAGCAGAGAGAGGGCCAACGCATGGGCACGTAGCAACATGGAGGCACCCAAGTGACCGGGGGCACGCATATTAGGGGCTACGCCCAAAATTATATGCAAAATGGGTTTTTTTTGTTATGTTTTGGGATTTTGTTTGGTTTTATGCCTATTTTAATTGATTTTCTCCATTTTTGGGAGATATTGGGCATTTTTGGAGCCCATATTTTGGGAGGAAGTTGGGGATGGATAACCAACTTCAGATCCATAAAAACCAGGCCTAATTGAGGCCAAAGAGGACAGAAAAAGTAGAGTTATGCTGAAGGGAAGCTGACGCAACCTGCCCTCGGCAGCAAGCCGCTTTCACCAGGACCTTCTTACTCTCTCTCACAGGCCCGAAGAGTCCAAGCTCTTCCAACTCCTCTCGGGAGTTACCCACAGATACTCCTATCACGACCTCCCCTTCGCGTATCGGGAAATCGGAATTCGCGATCTCGCGAATTCTGTGAGCGCAGTTCACATGTAAAACAAAACCCCAAACCCCGAAAGTCAATGGGTCAACCCTTTCACTTTCGGGGATTTCCCTATCGGGAAATCGGTGAATACGATACCACGATTTACACGCACTCCAATTCTCCGAACCCCGAACTCCGAATTGACGCCACCTGTATCCCACTATGACTCGTGGTCCCACGTAGCCACGTCACTCCTCCACTCGTGCGATCGGGGATCACGATTTCAACTGTCGCGAATTCTTTGCGTTGGGAAATCCCGAATGCTGAAACCCCGACACTATGGATTCGTGCCACCTGTCCCTGCCCCGATCGACGGCTCCTGCGAATTCGGGAAATCGCGACTCGCGATTTCGACGTGCATGCGCCTTACCTCGTCAAACGCCGAATTCCGAACCCCGATGGAGTTGGATCCTTCCTGTGCCTCCGGGTTAACTCCCGTGCAATTTCTCCCCGATCTAACGATCCTCGGGATCTCGCGATTTCCTTCCGCGAATCCTGGAAATCGATTCTCTTCCGCTCGAGGCGCTCCCGGTTCAAAACCTTTCAGGGTCTGCTCCACTGCATTCTCAACGGGATTATCCCTCCTGAGCTTGCTCGTCCTGACTCCTTCAGAGACTTTTCGTGCAAACTGCTAGCGTTCGACCTTCAAACACTCTCGAGTGTTGAACTCTCCTGGACTCGGTGCACTCTCTGCAACAGAAGTCCCACACCTTCTTTTCCCCAGGCTAACTGTTGAGACTCCGTCCTTGGCCTGCATTTCACCTGCACGGCTCTAAGACCCCAATTTAACTTCTGGGTGAACGAGAATGAAGGTTTAACCGCTGAGTCCCCTCAACGCACTCTATGCGGAGGAATTCAACTGCACTCTATGCAGGAATCTCCTGGCTCAAATAGAGAAACAATTGAAACTAATTCCCCTCTCTCAGACTTCACATTTACCATGAAATCAGATACACAACATATAGGACAAAGGCATAACAACAAGAAAATATGCAACAGCATAATATCAACAACACACAGAGAATAATCACATCCATGGAATTGAATCAAAGACTCTTTGCTATTAATTCAACCTGTACATGGAGATTCTTCACAGTTCTCTGCTCTGCTTGCTCCTGTTTCTATTCAAAATGCCCTGAATGCTAATGAGAATGAATTACAATGTACAAAGGAGGGTGCCTATATTCCGTTTTCCCTCGAAAATTGGGATCATCATATCTACAATAAATTCCTATCTAACAGCATTAAAACTATTAAATGCCTTCCTATCTATATTACATTACAAGTGTGCTTCATTACATCAGCTCATTAATGTTTGGCGCATCATAACAAGGTGTTTCAAAAAAAGAAGTTTGCTGGCTTGTCCAGCTGTATTTTCCTGCTCCACGCGCTGGCTCGCTTGATGAGGTGTGGATGCTCCTGCATCATACTCCTCGGCTCAAAATATTTCATGGGCTCCTGTCCATGAGCTCCTGCATAGTCTGCCCATGCTTTTGTATGTCTGCCTCTGTTTCCCAGCTGGAATCCTCCACTGCGTGATTCTTCCATTTCACCAGGTATTCAAAATATTGCTTTCGCCTGGTCTTCCTACCTGCTCGCTTGTCCAGTATGCACTCCATCTGAGGCTTTTCTGCTGCTGGCATCTGCTTCTGCTACTGGACCACTGGTTCCTCAATTTCAGCTTCTGTTGCATCAGCCCTGTATGGGTATAAATCCGAAACGTTGAATACCGGAGATATCCCGATGCCCTCTGGCAACTCAAGCTCATATGCATTCTCTCCAAGCTTCTTCAGGACCCTGCATGGCCCGATTTTCTTCATCTTGATTTTATTATACGTTCCCCTTGGGAACCTTTCTTTCCTCAGGTGTGCCAGAACCATATCTCCAACTTCAAACTGAAGTTGTCTCTTTCGCTGATTGGCTCTGCGCTTATACTCTTGATTTGATTTCATCAAACGCTGCTTCACCTATGTGTGCAGTTCCTCCATTGCTTCAGCGAATTCTTCAGCCCTCGCGCTGCTAGTTTCATCCTGTCCTGACTCCCTGAGCTCAGAAACTCCCCTCGGCTGTGTCCCATATAAATTTGAAACGGACTCTTTCCTGTACTCCGATTCACAGAATCGTTGTACGTGAACTCTGCCTATGGCAATATCTGATCCCAACTACTGTGGTGCTCCATTACTAAGCCTCTCAATAGATCCCCTAAACTTTTGTTGACTACTTCTGTCTGTCCATCCGTCTGCGAATGATAAGCAGAACTGAATGCCAAGTCAGTCCCTAGCTTTTTCCATAGCGTCCTCCAAAAATGACCTATGAACTTGGTATCCCGATCCGAGACTATGATTCTCGGCAACCCATGTAATCTGACAATTTCTTTAAAAAACAAATTCGCGATGTGTGTCGCATCGCTGGTCTTATGACACGGAATGAAATGTGCCATCTTTGAGAACCTGTCTACCACCACAAAGATGGAGTCAACTCCTCGTTGTGTTCTCGGCAAACCCAAAACAAAATCCATACTAATCGCCTCCCATGGCCTCTCAGGTATGGGAAATGGCTGATAGAACCCTGTGTTCTGTTTTCGGCCCTTCGCATGTTGACAAATCCGACACCTATCAACAAACCGCTTAACATCTGCTCGCATGCCCGACCAATAATATGATTCGCTTAGCTTGGCGAATGTCTTATCATGTCCAAAGTGACCTGCTAAACCTCCGCTGTGTTTTTCTCTCACCAAATTCTCCCTCATGGAGAAATTCGGTATGCACAATTGATTGCCCTTGAACAAAAATCCTTCTTGGATTATATATTCCAGCCACAGACTCCGATCCCTGAGAACTGGGTTCTCGGCCACTTCATAGGCTTCTCCAAAATCTGCATCACCTGCATACATATCTTTCAGATTTTCAAAACCCAAAGTTTTGACTCTAAACTCCTGCAGTAATAAACATTTCTTGCTCAAAGAATCAGCTACTCTGTTAGCAGTCCCCGAAATGTGCTTAATGACAAATGTGAAATTCTGCATGTATTGCACCCACTTCGCATGCTTTTGATTCAGCTTCTCCTGCTGACTTACAAACTGCAATGCATGGTTATCGCTGTACAATGCGAACTCCTTGGGTATCAAGTAATGCCTCCACTTCTTCAATGCATGTATGATGGCATAGCACTCTTTGTCGTACGTGGAGTATTTCAGCTTGGCATCATCCAGCTTCTCGCTGTAATATGCCACAGGTCTGTCATCCTGACTCAAGACCCCTCCAACAACATATCCACTGGCATCACACTTCACCTGGAATGTTTTTCAAAAATCAGGCAACACCAGAATTGGTTGCTCTGTTATCTTTCGCTTCAATATATTGAAGCTTCTCTCAGCCTCTGCTGTCCACTGGAAATTTTTATGTCGTTTCTTCACGGTGTCCATCATTTCTGCGCTAATCCCACTAAAATTCCGAATGAATTTCCTGTAGAAACTAGCGAGTCCATGGAAGCTTCTTACCTCAAAAACATTTCTCGGCGATGGCCAATTCCTGATTACTTCCACCTTCTTAGGATCCATTTTCAATTCATTCGCCGAAATCACAAAACCCAAATAGATGAGTTCTGTCTGCATAAATGAGCATTTCTTCAAATTGATCAGTAGCTTCTCCTGCTGTAGCCTTCTCATTACAATGGCCATATGTCTTAAATGCTCAGCCCTGGTCTTACTGAAAATCAGTATATCGTCCAGGTATACAACCACAAATTTACCGATGAATTCCCGCAGGACTTCATTCATCAGCCTCATAAATGTGCTTGGCGCGTTTGTCAAACCAAACGGCATGACCAACCATTCGTACAAACCCTCGTTTGTTTTGAACGTTGTTTTCCATTCATCTCCCTCTCTCATCCGGATCTGATGATATCCGCTTTTGAGATCAATCTTTGAAAAATAATTTGCCCCACTTAGGCAATCCATCAAGTCATCCATTCTCGGCAGTGGAAATCTGTATCTGATGGTAATCTTATTAATTTCTCTGGAGTCTGTACACATTCTCCAGCCTCCATCCTTCTTCGGACTTAGTACTGTCGGAACAACACACGGACTGAGACTCTCCCTGACCAGTCCTTTATCCAACAAATCCTGTACCTGCCTTTTTACCTCCTCATTCTCCTGAGGTGTCAACCTGTACGCTTCCTTATTCGGTAAACTTGCTCCGGGTATAAGATCAATATGGTGACTCACACTCCGCATCGGTGGAAACGAATGAGGTAGTTTGTCCACGATGATATCAATGAACTCTCCCAGCAGTTCCCGAATCTCCTCTGGCAAATCGTCCACTCTTGTGCTTGTCAGAACTATTCTCGGCTTCCTGACAACAAGGAATTGTGGGTCTTCATTCTTCTCCAACTCTGTGAGAAGTTCTTTCCCACTCATGAGAAGTATGGTGCTGGTTACTTCCAACTTCACTTCTTTATCTTTTATCGGAAGCAATGTATGCGACCTCCCATCCTTCTCCAAGGTGTATGTGTTCATCCTCCCATCATGAACAACCTTTATGTCAAACTTCCATGGTCTTCCCAATAAAACATGACAGACATCCATGGGAATGACATCACACAGAATTTTATCCTTATATTCACCCATTTTAAATTCAACCAAGCATTGTTTTGTAACACATACCTGGTGTCCTTTCTACAGCCATGACACTTTGTATGGACTTGGGTGATCTGCTGTCTCCAGCTCCAGTTTCTCCACCATCTCAGTCGAAACGATATTATCGGTGCTTCCACCGTCCACGATGACCTTGCATTTCCAGCCCTTGGTCTTGCACATTGTTCTGAACAGTCGGCATCTCTGAGTTGTGTCCTCCACCTCTTTCTCAGGTTTCAAGAGAACTTTATGCACTGTCAGTGACTTCTCACTTCCAGTGTCTTCATCCTCTACATCACGCCTCTACGCTTCTATGATGTGAGCTTCTGCTCTGTCCATCTTCCTGTCTGGACAATCCACGGCTTTATGTCCGTCTTTTCCACATGTAAAACATGTGATAATTCCTCCACGGCCTCTTCCTGTACCTCGGGTACGAGGAATTATGTTCACATCGACATATCCGCCACCCTGCTCGGTATGTTGCCTCCTCAGCTCAGCATATTGCTGCCTTTGCTGTGAGGTTCCACCTCTCTCAACCTTTCCCTGAGGTCTCTGCCATTCCTCCTTGGGTTTCTGAGTTCTTTCCTGGGCAATTGTCTTGCCTCTGGGCTGACTCCTGCCTCGCCCTCGCTGTCCCTGCTTACGGCTTAGCTTCTCTTCGGCTTTCAAAGCCATCTGGTACGCATCCTCAACGGTTCGGATGGTAACCATGCTTAATTCATCCTAAATGTCATACCTCAGCCCATTCATGTATCTTGCCACCTTTTCGTCATCACTCTCCCGATGACCAGCTCTGATGTTGAGCCTGTAAAATTCTTCAGTGTACTCCTTCACCGTCATCATTTTCTGTCTCAGGTTCTGCATGCACCTGAACAGTGTGATCTGGTAATCCCTTGGGATGAATTTCACTTTCATCTTAGCGATCATCCTATCCCAGCTCTTAATCTTTTGTTTTCCTTTGCAGCGCCTATCCGCCTGCAATTCATCCCACCATAAGGCTGCATGTCCTTTCAACTTAGTGACAGTGTGCCTTACTTTCTTGTCCTCTTCAATATCCTTGTAATCGAAGTAGGTGTCGAGTGCTCAGATCCAATCCAGCAACTCTTCAGCATTTAGACTCCCCTCATACACGGGAATGTCCATTTTAGTTTTTGAGCTCATCCTGGCGATGGCTCTAATCAACCTCTCTGTTGATGCGTCTTCTGCTGAGACCTCCTCTACATAGTGTCCAGCTTCCTCTTCTACTTCGGAGTCACTGAACTCTACTGCACCAGCTCTGCGTCTCTGCGTAGTCTCCATCTCCTCAAGCCTTGCTCAGAGATCTCTCATCTGGCGCTCCATCTCTGGATTCCCTACCGGCCTTCCTCTTCTTCGAGCGTCCCTGTCTTCACGATCAGGTGACTGCCTTTCTCTTCTGGGCGGCATGGTGAAATCCGCTTCTCTCTGCTACCTGAACAAAGAGAATCCTCTCCCGCTCTGATACCACTCTGACGTAACCTGCCCTCGGTAGCAAGCCGCTTTCACCAGGACCTTCTTACTCTCTCTCACAGGCCCGAAGAGTCCAAGATCTTCCAACTCCTCTCGGGAGTTACCCACAGATACTCCTATCACGACCTCCCCTCCGCGTATTGGGAAATTGGAATTCGTGATCTCGCGAATTATGTGAGCGCAGTTCACATGTAAAACAAAACCCCAAACCCCGAAAGTCAACGGGTCAACCCTTTCACTTTCGGGGATTTCCATATCGGGAAATCGGTGAATACGATACCATGATTTACACGCACTCCAATTCTTCGAACCCTGAACTCCGAATTGACGCCACCTGTATCCCACTATGACTCGTGGTCCCACGTAGCCACGTCACTCCTCCACTCGTGCGATCGGGGATCGCGGGGTCGCGATTTCAAATGTCGCAAATTCTTTGCGTTGGGAAATCCCGAATGCCGAAACCCCGACACTCTGGATTCGTGCCACCTGTCCCTGCCCTGATCGAAGGCTCCTGCGAATTCGGGAAATCGTGACTCGCGATTTCGACGTGCATGCGCCTTGCCTCGTCAAACACCGAATGCCGAACCCCGATGGAGTTGGATCCTTCCTGTGCCTCTGGGTTAACTCCCATGCAATTTCTCCCCAATCTAACTATCCTCGGGATCTCGCGATTTCCTTCCGCGAATCCTGGAAATCGATTCTCTTCCGCTCGAGGCGCTCCCGGTTCAAAACCTTTCAGGGTCTGCTCCACTTTGTTCTCAACGGGATTATCCCTCCTGAGCTTGCTCGTCCTGACTCCTTCAGAGACTTTTCGTGAAAACTGCTAGCGTTCGACCTTCAAACACTCTCGAGTGTTGAACTCTCCTAGACTCGGTGCACTCTCTGCAACAGAAGTCCCACACCTTCTTTTCCCCAGGCTAACTGTTGAGACTTCGTCCTTGGCCTGCACTTCACCTGCACGACTCTAAGACCCCAATTTAACTTTTGGGTGAACGAGAATGAAGGTTTAACCGCTGAGTCCCCTCAATGCACTCTATGCGGAGGAATTCAACTGCACTCTATGCAGGAATCTCCTGGCTCAAACAGAGAAACAATTGAAACTAATTCCCCTCTCTCAGACTTCACATTTACCATGAAATCAGATACACAGCATATAGGACAAAGGCATAACAAGAAGCAAATATGCAACAGCATAATATCAACAACACACATAGAATAATCTCATCCATGGAATTGAATCAAAGACTCTTTGCTATTAATTCAACCTGTACATGGAGATTCTTCACAGTTCTCTGCTCTGCTTGCTCCTATTTCTATTCACAATGCCCTGAATGCTAATGAGAATGAATTACAATGTACAAAGGAGGGTGCCTATATTCCGTTTGCCCTCGAAAATTGGGATCATCATATCTACAATAAATTCCTATCTAACAGCATTAAAACTATTAAATGCCTTCCTATCTATATTACATTACAAGTGCGCTTCATTACATCAGCTCATTAATGTTTGGCGCATCATAACAAGGTGTTTCAAAAAAAGAAGTTTGCTGGCTTGTCCAGCTGTCTTTTCCTGCTCCACGCACTGGCTCGCTTGATGAGGTGTGGATGCTCCTACATCAGAAGCCAAGCCAAAACTATTTTTATGCAGGGAAGCTATTGAGGAGCAGACGCTTGCGGGCCATTTCTAGGAGCTCCGGACGTCCGTTTTGCGTGCCATTTTCTTTGCAGGGTTCTAGAGATCTGGAAGAACATGACCAGATCAGTCTTGTAGCCAATTGACACTGTTGCGATGTACTTTTGATATTTTGAATAGAAATAAAGAAGCCTCCCCCACAGAGACAAAGGCCCGGAGACGTAGGCAAAGTTGTGCTAAACTCTGTTATCAATCTGCATGTTATGGTTTGCTGTCTATTATTTCATTTCAGATCTACACATGTGTATATGGCTATCATAATTCCTCTTCTTTCCTCATTCTTTCATTAAGTTTCTCAAATGGTTAATTAACGCATGCAAAATTAAAACTCAACCATAGTCATTAAAAGATCCTACGGATCAAGTGGTATCAGAGCTAGTTGATGTTTGGATTTGAGTT
>ML808962.1:0-28635 GCA_009831015.1 Picea engelmannii | reverse complement strand
TCTAATGGAAAGAAAAATGTTCATAAGAATAAACATGAAATGCCATTGTTAAAACTTGATGTTAAATTTGAGTTGCCCATATATGATGGTGAAGTAAATGCAGAAAAACTTGACAATTGGATCAGGCAGATGGAGGTATACTGTAGTGTACAATAGATCAAAGATGAGGCCACGCAAATGAAGTTGGCATCTTTGAGACTTGCAGGTACATCTCTCATCTGGTGGAAAAGCAAGCTACAAAAGGGAACACAACATGTGGGTAATGTATTTCCATCATGGAAGAGTTTCATTTCTGCACTTAGGAAACAATTCTATCCTTTGGGTTATAAGGAAAAAGCATTAATTGAATGTCAATATTTAAAACTAAGAAAAGGACAAACAGTGCAAGAATACACCGATGGATTTCGAAAAATGGCATTAATGTTAGACATCCCTTTACAAACACAAGAAACTCTTATGAATTATATACGAGGTTTACCTGCGCATATTAGAAACACTGTTTTCATGTTTGGACCCACTAACCTTGATGAGGTTTCTGTTCAAGCTACATATATTGAAGCAGGGAAAGCAGGTGTGTCAGGGGAATCGTCGTCTTCAAGGAAAGAGGACAAGAGGAAAAGGCATGGCAAGAATGCAAATGCAGTGACAAGGAAGGAAGGAAAACCCTCTTGCAATCATTGCAAGAAAGAGGGACATGATGAGGACAGATGTTGGCAGTTGCATCCCGAGAAGAGGCCAAAGTGGTTCAAAGAAAAGAAGGGAACGCAAACAGTGGCAACGACATCAAAACCCACAAACTTGGGATCAGATTCAGGTGATGAATCAAAGATTTCATTGGTTGGTATGACAGGTAAAATTGGTGAAGAGATTGATTGTAGAAACAAGTTGTTTCATATAAGGGTAATCATGCGACACACTAAGATAGACACATTAATCGATAGTGGATCTCAATCTAATCTAATATCAGAAGAATTGGTTAAGCAATTGGGGTTAAAAACACAACTACATCATAAGCCTTACACACTTAAATGGATAAGCAATCATCATCAAATGCACATAACAAAGCAGTGCACAATCAAATTTTCAATTTCATCTAAGTATGTGGATGAAGTAACATGTGATGTAGCACTGTTAAGAGAATGTGGAATAGTCTTAGGAAGTCTGTACTTATATGATCGTAAGGCAATCTTCTACAAGACAAAGAATCAATATCAATTCACTAAAGAAGGTCAATATTATGTGGTTCATGCTCATCATGTTAAAGCAAATAAAACACTTCAAACAATGGAACAATTAAAGAAGGCAGTGCAAGCAAGCAACAAACCAATAATTGTTTCAAATGAAGTAATCGATCTTAAGCAAGAACAAGAAATGATTGTTGAATGGAAAATCAATCATAAGTTGCTTCAAGATAAGCTCATGTCGTGCAAATATCTCAAGTATATCAGCTCATTTGCAGTCGCCTTCTTGATATTGTCATTAGTAATGTTTTCTACATGGATGATAGTGGCTTCAGTAAGATGTAACAGGGTTCAAATGGCTAACATTATACTGTCAATTGTCATGATTGTGTTACAGTTGATTTTGATGAGACAGGTGCACAGGACAGAGTTAAGAGACAGCGGACAAGCTGGGTGGCCTATCCTGAGCTTGTTGACTGGTCAGTAACCTTTTGGGGACCAAAAGGTCTTTTTGTGGGGAGGTGTGATCCAGAATCGGATCCAGAAGCTTGACAGGGCTTAAAAATGCTCAAAAATGAAAGTGCTCAGAATCCGACGAAACCAACGCCATTTCGTCCGGCTCTTCTTCCTGATTCCAACCATATATTTACTTCATCAAACGGGCTCCGTATGCGCAAGATATCACGTTCTGTCCGAAAAGGCAAACAGGCAAAAAAAGGGGATCACTGTACAGTCCGTACAGTGCCACGTGGCATGCTGACTGTACATGCCGTACGAACATATAGGTGATGTGGCAACCCTTGGAGGTGACACATGGCAGGGCGATGTGGCGTATGGGAAGACAGTTGGACCAGTCTATGGGTGACATGTGTCACCACTGTAAGGGTGACACATAGCACGGGATGACGTCAGCAACTGACTGGGCAGGTACGGTGGCAGGATGATGTGGCACACGCGGCAAGCTGATAGGGAAGTATGGTGGTACATGGCAGGTGACGTGGACCAATCGGCAATTGACACTTGGCATTTTGTGATTGGTTGTTGAGGTGCCACGTGGCCCAGTCATGGGCTGCCACGTGGCACCCTGTGGTTGGTTCGTCGGTTTGTGTAAATGTTATTGGAGTGCACGGGGGTCGAATCCACGACCTCCCCTCCGGGCAACGGACTAGCAGGACCGGCTAACCGCCCGACCGACATGTGTTACTTGTTAACTATATGGTAAAACTTGTATTTGAATTTGAATAAGGTTCTATTCGGCGGGGGAAAGGGCCGGGGCTTAGCCCCAGCCCTCAGTTTCACTGCTCGCACATGACCACAGTTGCATGACCACGGGGAGTTGGAGGATAGGGCCCGGATCTCGGTTCACGGGCGGTCCCATATGAACCGGGACCATTACCACACAGAGCGCGGATTGTGTAACTTCCAGCACGAGGTTTCGGGCAGTCGCATATGACCATAACCCATTCCAAACAGGGCGCGCACGGATAAGTTTGTTAACCTGTGGACCTATGCCAACGCGCCACCGGAACCAGGAGCCAGCAGAGAGAGGGCTAGCGCATGGGCACGTGGCCACATGGAGGCGCCCAAGTGACTGGGGGCGCGCATATTGGGGGCTGCGCCCAAAATTATATGCAAAATGGTTTTTTTTTGTTATGTTTTTGGATTTTGTTTGGTTTTATGCCTATTTTTAATTGATTTTCTCCATTTTTGGGAGATATTGGGAATTTTTAGAGCCTAGATTTTGGGAGGAAGTTGGGGATGGATAACCAACTTCAGATCTATAAAAACAAAGCCTAATTGAGGCCAAAGAGGACAGAAAAGGCAGAGTTATGCTGAAGGGAAGCCAAGTCAAAGCCATTTTTATGCAGGGAAGCTATTGAGGAGCATACGCTTGCGGGCCATTTCTGGGAGCTCCGGACGTCCATTTTGCGTGATGTTTTCTTTGCAGGGTTCTAGAGATCTGGAAGAACATGACCAGATCAGTCTTGTAGCCAATTGGCACTGCTACGATGTACTTTTGAGATTTTGAACAGAAATAAAGAAGCCTCCCCCATAGAGACAAAGGCCCGGAGACGTAGGCAAAGTTGTGCCGAACTCCGTTATCAATCTGCATGTTATGGTTTGTTGTCTATTATTTCATTTCAGATCTGCACATGTGTATATGGCTGTCATAATTCCTCTTCTTTCCTCATTCTTTCATTAAGTTTCTCAAATGGTTAATTAACGCATGCAAAATTAAAACTCAACCATAGTCATTAAAAGATCCTACGGATCATTCAGTACCTCAAAATAAATAAATAAATATCTCTTACTATAATGACTGCAATTTAATTCATGATTTTCTTTATACAAGGAATAAACCAGTAGATAGGGAGCATGATAACAATAGCATAATAACAATAACAACATTAAAATACATACCTCAACTTGCAGGTTGGTTGATTTAGCCTCTTGCTCCTTTTCTCTTGTTCTTTCCCAAACTGCCCAAAACTGAATATTTACCTCCTAACCAACTAGGAATAGCCTCTCCGACTCCCTAGCTCCAAGAATCCTTGCGGTTTCCTGGCCCCCGAGCCAAAAGTTCCCAGCAACAACAGTGCCCCTGTGAGAGTTCCCCAAAAACAAAAACAAATTGTTCTCCCAATTTCCTCCTCTCTTTCAAAATTCCATCCTCCTTCTTCTTCCCCCAAAAACAAAAGACCCCCCCTCCCAGTCTTTTCCCCTCTTCCTTATCCTCCACCATTCAATCCCCAACATCCTTATCCCTTCATTAATTCCCCCAACAACCTTATCCCCTCATTAATTACTTCACCTACCCTTTTAATAATAAAATAATAAAAAGACTTATTGAATTTATTTTAACAATTAATTAAATTTAAATTATTCAACTATGATAAATAAATAATCAAATTGGGCTATTACAGATGGTTGGAATTTCTTAGTGAGTATGACTTTGAAATTAAGCATATAAAGGACAAGGAAAATCAAGTAGTTGATGCACTCAGCAAGAGAGCTCATGAAGTGCATAATGCAAACATTAACATGTACAAGACTAATTTGAAAGATAAAATTACTGAAGTTTCAAATTCAGATCAGCAATATCTAAAAATAAAGGAAACATTACAACAAGGACATTTTTAGCAGAAATTTAATTATTATGAGTTGAAAGAAGATGGAATTCTCATGTACAAAGGTAAAGTATATGTGTCGAATTCCAATGAGATGAAAAATGCAGTGCTGAGAGAAATACATAATGTGCCACATGTTGGGCACCCATGATATCATAAGAAAATTGCATATGTAAGAAGGCAATACTTTTGTTGGTCAGGAATGAAGAGGGAAGTGGCTAATTAAATAGCCAAATATGTAGAGTGTCAAAAAGTGAAGACATAGCATAGACATCCAACGGTGTTGTTGCGGCCATTTTCCATTCCATAATGGAAGTGGGAAGTTGTTACGATTGATTTTATTACTAAGCTTCCTAGAATAGTGAAGCAACATGATTCCATCATGGTGGTGGTGGATAAATTAATTAAGGAAACATGTTTTATTCCGGTGAAGACTACACACAAGGCAACAAATATTGAAAAAATCTTTATGAAAGAAGTTTCAATTCTACATGGGGTGCCTAAGGAAATAGTTTCAAATAGAGATCCAAAGTTTACTACCAATTTCTAGAAAGGTTTGTTCAAAGGATTTGGAACAAATTTAAATCTTAGTACAACATATCACCCAAAGTCAGATGGGAAAATAGAAAGGAATAACAGAATAATTGAGGACATGCTTAGAATGCATCTGATGGATCTGTTGGAAAATTGGTTTTCATTGATGTCAACCTTAGAAGAAGCTCAAAAGCAAATCCCAGAAGCCCCTAAAAGTGATGATGACGTGTTCACTTGAAGAAACCTTGAAGGAGCATTGACATGAGTGTATATAACTCCAATGTGGTCCCCTTACGACATAGCTTTTAAGCACGTCCCTCACAGGGTGATATAACATGTGGTTGTTTCCACATGCCCACTTTTATTTGTACACAAATGGAGCCTTGAAGAAGACCTAAAAAAAGTAAAGAATCCCCTAAATCCAAGAGAAGAAGCCCCTAAATCCAAGTGAAGAAGCCCCTAATGCCAATATAAGAAGCCTCTAAGGTCGACCATCCTTAAGGAAGAGGTGCGACCCTTGGTCACAAACCCTCATGTGGAGAAGACTCATATAAATAAGAGGATCCTCATTTGGCATTTGGATCACACCAATTCGACCTAGCCAAGGAAGATGAGTGAATTTCCAAAGGAAGATGAAGTCTTGTGATGATTTGTTGTAGGGTTTTCTTTGAAGGTCATCTTGGAATTTTCAATATAATTTTTTTTCTAGAATGATTTAGATAGAAAAACTTGGAGGTATTTTAGAATAGATAGCGAAGAATCATGGGTATGAATTTTAGGACTTGACTCATTACAGGTTTGGAGTTATACTCAGTGGAAGTTGAGGTTTTTAAAACTAGGGGTTTCTTCTTCAAAATGAGCCATCTTTCCATTTTCACTATAATTTTTTTCCAATGACGATTCTAGGAGCGAAACTTGGATGAATTTTAGATAATATATTGAAGAAGATTAGGTACAATTTTCAGATCTTGATTCATTACAAGTGTAGATTTATACTTGTTGGAATTTAGGGTTTGTGACTAATCCAAAAACTAGTCCCAAACATGTTTTAGATAGAAAACGGTTATATTTGAAGCTTGGTAGTTACAAATTGAATTAAATTTGTTGCATTAGAATGAGAAAAAATCTTGATATCTAAGGTCCAAGTTTCAAAATCAGAAACATAAAATTGAGTTTATGGTGAATCTTATAACTTTGCAGATTTGAGGTACATTTCTGAGCAATTTTGTATGCAGATTTAAGAAGTGATTTTAGGATTTTATTTGAAGGTTGACTAGATCTTGTATCATAATTTAAAATATTCCAAGGGGATTGGTGTTTCCTTCCAGTAGGTGCTGGAAAACTCAAGGAGTGATTGCTTCCTTTCAGTTGGTGCTTGAAAAATCTTGAAACTACTTAAGAAAAGTTTTCGTGGTTTTCTCCTAGTTGGGTTTCCACATAAAAATATGTGTGCAATGTGTATGATTTTATGTGACGATGAATGAAATGATTAATGGTTAATTTTTATGTAGTGGTTGAAGGTTAAAATTGTTAAAATAACTCTATACTGATTCACACCCCGCNACTCCTCCCCTTTAGTATTCTTGAATATTCTAACAGGATCAACCATAAAAGTGGGAAGATTATATCCACTTAGTGGAATTTTCATACAATGGGTATCATGTCTCATTAAAAATGAACCTATTTGAAGCATTGTATGGAAGGAAGTGTAACACTCCAGTGAGTTGGGATAATCTAGTATATAGAGTAGTTATTGGACTAGATTTGTTAAAGGAAATGGAAGAGTAGATGGAAAAGATCAAACAAAATTTAAAGGTTGTCTAGGACAGGCAGAAAAGTTATGCAGACAAGAAAAAAAAATTAGATATTTCAAAGTGGGTGAACATGTGTTTTCAAAAGTGAAGGCGGATAGAAATTCGCTAAGATTAGGAAGTTGCTAGAAGTTGGAACTGAGATATTATGGACCTTTTGAGATCTTAGAAAAGATAGGGCCAGTTGCATACATGCTAGCATTTCTTGCATCCATGAGAGTGTATAATGGATTTCATGTGTCATTTTTAAATAAATATGTGATTGACCCTAACCACATAATTTATTGGAATGTGATCCGGGTGGAGCACGAAGGGGACTTCCGGGTGAAACCAATACACATCTTGGATTAGAAAGTCAAAGTGCTCAGGAACAAAGCCATAGGGCTGGTAAAGGTTCAATGGACCTATTACCGTTCTATATATTCTACATGGGAGCATGAAGAAAACATGTGAGAATAATACCCACAATGTTTTGACAATTTTGATGAAGACATAATGCAAAACTCCATTTTGAGAAGCTAGAGTTCCAGAACCACATCTCAGAGTCCTATTCAATTGTGTTTGGGCCTTGATAAAATAATGACACATTCCTTGGATTAAACCTAATAAATGAATGGTACATTCCTTGGGTTAACCTTGATAAACAAACGATGTATTCATTGGGTCCGCGGGTTGAGAGGAATGAGAGATTTTGGTTGAAATGATGTTGGAGTTATGAAATTGTAGAATTTTGTTTCTTAAAGCATTGTGATGTACATTTGTGTATATATATATATATCAACATAGTGTTCACCGAAGATGGTGCACAATTGTAGGGGAGGGGGAATGTAACTTCCCCACTATAATCCCCAATTTAAGTAATGCTTAATATAAATATAAGGTGTGAATATGGCCAAAGTGATGTATATGCGAAATGTATTTCTGAATTTAATAATAAAATGTGGTGCCAACTGCTAAGGGGACATGGACAGAGATGGAGGATGGATTAATCCACAAGAGAGGGGAGGGCCTAGGAGAATTTCTAAGTGAGGGGTCCAAGGGGGAATTACCCATGTCTATTAATTCATGCACATTCTTGAATTTTATTATCACTGTGTACTAAACTCAAGTTTTGTATTGAGTGTTCCCAAAGCTAGTAATTGGATGCATGTAAGAGGGTGGGTGTGAGAAGTCACATCCTATAGTTATTGGGAGCATCGAGGCTGAGAAAAATCATCTTGGGGAAGTGTGTGAGTCATGTAAGGAAAGACAAAGGAAAGAAATCCATAAGGGTTGGGACAATAGTTTTAGACAGTCAAGTTTTTGGTATGAGCAGCAAGTAGAGATCAAGAAAGAGAATTTGGAGTTGGAGCATCCATGAAGGGAGAATTATAAAGCATGTCGAAGATTTTTTGGAGCATATTGGAGCAGAAGACTGAAGAGTTGGTTTTTTAGGCTTGAAGAGTGAACTCTTGTGTGAGTTTTTCTATAACAACAAGTGTTTGTTGTTGTTGTTGGCAGTTTTACCGGCAATGAGTTCCCTTGAGTTCCCAACTAAGAGATTCTTGGTTACCTGTGACAGAGAGACCATAATAAACGAGTGGGACGCTTGAGTGACTGATATCAATGAAGGGGTGCATTCCTTGGGTTGGGAAGGTTAAGAGGAATAGAGATAGTGGAAAATTGGGATAGTTGTAGGAGAATATCAGTGGGTTGTGGGGATTTTGAGTTGTGAGTGGAAAGTAAGAGACCACCCTCTTTTGTGGATTACTACCCTCAGCTTGGGGGTGAATTTTTGTTAATATTTGGAGTAGCAAGTCTATGGTTGGGTGGAACTTCCATCCCAAGCCTCTAGTTGCACAACTATTGTTAAAAGATAAGTGTTTTATCTGTTTTTTGTCTTGTATTTATGAGTTAAATTGTTGTGCATGAACTCTGTGTATTAGACTGATTTATATGTTGTTGTAATTGAATTATTAGCTGCATTTTGTGTTTATATTAGAGTGTTGTAGATGCATCTAATTTATGGTAATAGACAACAATTAATTATGGTTGTAATTGTAGATGATAAGCTACATGAATTTAATTAGCTGTAATTTTTTTTGTTTTTATGAGTATTCTGCATTGTAATGTTCCTCAACTGGGATGAGGGACATTACACAATACATATTGGTTTTACTTAATTTTCAATGAACTTCTTTCCTTTGAACACACACCGATAGGAAATTGACCATACTTCAAATACAATATTGTATGTTTGTACCACTCTGATGAAATGGATATGTCTCTATTTACTGCATCAATTCTTGTTATTAACTTGCACAATCCTTATTCTTTAACTTCTTTTAAAGGCTTAATCTCAATATCATATTCTCGAATCTTATCCAACCAATTTTCCCACTTTATTTATCTAAGTTGTTGGTTAAGAAGCATCTTTACCGTGGAGTTCGAGACATATGCTATGACATGAGATGATAAAATATATGTCTTGAAATGTGCTACTGCTTTGACCAAGGAAAGAGACTACTTATCTATCTTTGAATATCTTAGTTCATAATCATGTAAAGTCTTGCTCATGAAACTGATTGGAAGTTCTTTCCCTTTCAAATTCCTTTGATTCAATATGGAGGCAATGGTTTCCTCTACAACAAAAGAATATAATATAAAATCTTTATCAAAATTTGTGCTGACAAGGACTAGAGAAGTAGTATTGCATGCTTGATTATAGTAAATGTTGCTTGAATTTACTGAGTCCATTCAAAGTTTTGGTCTTTTTTTAACAATATATTGATTGGCTTAACAATTGTTGCATAATTTGGCACAACTCTCCTTACAAAGTTTTTTTTTCCAAAGAAATATTGAACTCCCTTTTTCGATGTTGGAGGATTTAGATCATTAATATACTTGATTCTTTCTAGATATATATATATCCATTCCTTACTCACTATATGTCCCAAGATTCTTCCTTCCGATACTGCAAACAAACATTTCTTAGGATTCATAGATATACCATATAATCTGCAATGTTCAAAAACTACTCTTAAGTGCTTGATATGTTCTTCTCTTTATTTGGAATGAATAGTCAGATCATATTGATAATCATCCATAATGATCCAGGTGGATATTGATGGCCACCCACCTCTTCCAGTTGGATCACATACAACTTTCATCTTGGCAGTTTTTTTTCTATATTTTTGGGTCTTAAACTTCTGGGGCCATTTTGAGGCTCTAAACAACGCTTTTTGGGCCCGCCACAGTCACATTGTGAACGTACGTAGAGTGTGATGGAATAATTTGTATTCCTTAGATAGACCTTTCCAATGGGCTATCGTGCGCCTAAAATAGAGATCGTATGCAAAAGTTATGACCCCGGGAAGTTGATGTACCAACTTACCCCATCGAGGCCCACATGACTTTTGGCGCTTCATCTCCTAGGGTTAGGTTTTTGGATGTCTAGGGTTTTCTATTTACTTCTTGATGATAAAAATTCCTATAGGCCTCATTGTAATGTGCTCATATGAATGTGTGTAGCCACCACATCTCTTCTCAGATATTAGCTACCACCATTCGAGCAAGATTGTTTTCATTCTGCATTTTACAATTTCAACATATTTCTTTATTGAATAGAAGTTAAGTTCCAATGTATCTCTGTTATTGTTCTCTGTATATCTGTGTTAATTTTATAGATCCATGTTTCATTTCGTTCCGCTCATAAATCCAGATCACATAAATTTTCCAATCAAATCTTTAAAGGCATAATCAATTTCCCTTTGGAAAGTTACTCCAAGGTTTTTCAACCCAAAAGGCATGTGAGCATAAGAAGATGTATCCCATGGTGTAACAAAAGCAGTCTTTGGTCTATCTTCCTTAGCAACCAACACTTGGTTGTATCCAGTAAAACCATCAAGCATGGACATTAAGGTTGAACCAGTAACTTGTTGCAACAACATCTCCATGTTGGGAGTGAATAATTGTCTTTGATGCTTTCTTTATTTAAATCCTTGAAATCAACACAGAGACATATCTCCCTGCTCTTCTTTCTAACTATGAAATAATTTGAGAGCCATTCTAAATGTCTGATCGGAAAAATTATTCCATCATTCCTTAAATTTTCCAATTCTAATTTTACTAGAGGATTCAACTTCAGATTTTGCTTGACAGACTTCACTCCTTCTTTAAGTGGTACAATATGCTGAAAGATGGACTTGTCATATTCCTTCAGATCATCATAAGTGTAGGAAACAATGTCATAAAATTATTTTAACAAAGCATTATATTGATCAACTTCTTTCTTGGTACAATTGGTACCAAGATTTATATATTTAATAATATCACCAGTACCAAAATTTATCTTTCGTGTCTCTTGTACTTTTTTGATAGATGTTTCTTCCTTTGGATCATGTATTTTCATTTGATCATCTCTTGTAAAAGGAGATTCAATACTAATACAATATTTTGAAATATATACATGAGTTTGATCATCAAGATTTTCAGAAGAATCATTTGAATCAGTGAGGAAACCAACAACTTGTTCATCATTTTCAAAGAGTTGCATACGGTCTTGATTGTCATGTATTGAAGGCTTGAACATACTTTTAACACAAAATGCATTTTGATTTTGGGAATCATATGGATTGAAAAGAGTGCAACAATCATCAATCAAACTTCCTTCTAATTTTTATCTCGAGGAATGAACGGGATGTTGAATGAATTAAAAGAGTCCATGAGTTCACATGCTCTTTTTGCATAATATTTCGGCTTTTCTTTCTTGATTCTATACGTTTTTCCGATGTGATTTATGACTAATTCTTAATCACCAGTTACTACTAGATTCTCTACCTTCATCTAGAGGGCCAAAATCATTCCTTGTATTAGCGCTTCATACGTTGCTTCATTATTAGTACATGGAAACTCTAGTCTGATTGCATGGGGATATATACTGGACCAATGATTTTAAAAACTATGCCCTCTCCACTTCCATATTTGGAACAAGCACCATCGAACGACATCTTCCAAAATTCTTGAAAATAATTTTCTTCCTCTTGCTTTAGAGGATCAACTTGTTTTGGACTAAGAACAACATAATTTCCAATTCCTGCATCGATATAATTCTCCATTACTTCATTCTCTTTCTTCTTGAATTTTTTTGGCTTTCTAGCTTCGCGAGGAACTCGGACCATTGTTCCATCTTTGTTAGTAAACATCATACAACTTCCATCGTTCATAATATATCCTCCAATCAACTAACACCAATCTCTTCCAAGTACAACTCCATATGTTGGAGGCAAGTCTACTAATATAATAGTGAAAACTGTTGTGATGTGAGGGATTGTAGTTATCCATGCGTAGAAGTCTTTTATCTCACCATATGTTAGAACCTTTCTTGAATCAATTACATATATATTTTCTCCAGTCTCATAATACTTAGTACATCTCATTCCCAATGCTTCCATTACTGACAGAGACATGATATTGTTGGTAGCTCCAATATCAACCAGAGAATTACGTAATACAACATCATGATTTTCTATGGTTATATAGATTGTTGGGACTTTACCCCTTGGCTTGACTGGTGAAACACTTTGTTGTTGCATGACTAATGAAACAAATTTTCTCTTTGTTGTGGTATATTTACCACCTCCATGAAAGGCAGAGTAATTCTGAGTTTGGCTAAATCGTCTATCACATTATAACTCATTTGTTGCCTGACATCACCTCTGTGGCCCTCAAGCCTGTAAAGAACACACACACACACACACACACACACACACACAATTTTTTTAATGAAATTTTATATTTTAAAGTTTTTAAATATATATATTTTTATTTTTTTGGTTGTAATTTTAGGTTTTTTTAAGTATTTTTTCTAATTTTAAAAAAAAAAATTTATTTTACGATTTTTAGTTTAATTATATATATATATATATATATATATATAATTTATTTTTATTTTCCTCTTTAGTTTTTTAAGTTTTTCTTTAATCCTTTTTTATATATATATAAATTTATTTTTTACTTTTGTTTTTGTTTTTTTTAATTTCAATTCTTTTCTTTTTCTTAGTTTTTCATTTTTCAAAAAAAAAGTATGGTTAGAGTTTTTGTTGTTAAAATGGGTATTTTTTTAAAGTTTTTTAAAACTAACTTGCAAAGTTGTTTTTTTTTGTCCAATTTATTAATTTTTTTAATGTAAATTAAAAAAAATAAAAATCTAAGCAATAATTTAGGAGCCGATTTTGAGTTGTTTATCGACGATGGTACTAGTTGTCGATGACACGGTTTCAATTAAGTTATAATTTCAACTTAAAAAAAAACAATGCTATTTGGTAGCATCGCTTTTTTATTCAAGGGTAAATTTTAAAGTATTTGTCGACATTGACATCAGTTGTCAACATGACGGGTCTGAATTTTAACCATCGTAAAAAAAAGGGTGCTACCGGTAGCACCACTTTTTGATTTAGGGGTAAAAATAACCACTTTGAAAAAACAAGAACTCTAGAGAGTTCTCGTTAAGTTGGTAACTTTGATTTTCCCAAGATTGATTGTTGGTACCATATTTTGTCGTATAAAAATCACCATATCTACCTATTTCTAAACCCATTTCCTCTATTTTTTTGTATTTTTCGCATCCATTTCCGCTTAATAAAGGCTTATAAAGAATTATAAGGTAACTTATGGTTTTATTTCTGATTTTTATTTAATAAGTCAAAATATTAATTTTTTTAGTATTTTATGAGTCATTACTAGAAAAATCAGGTTCTTGTAATTATTTCGTGGTTAGCATGTTTGCAGGCTAGTTGGGTGAAATCAGGGATATGGGTTTTGTTCCCCATGTTCATGAGATGGTTAGTTTCCCCTTGGTTCGACGAAAAAGTGCACGCACAGTCTCGATCAATGTGCGGTCAACTCTGCCACTTAGAAGGAAAAAAATCGCATTGTTACAATAGGCAGATAACTTTCGACACAATTTTTGAGGTGATTAGGACAAACCTTGAAAAACTAAAACATGGGTTTTGTGCAACATGGGCCAATTTGAGTATCACACACAAATTTTCTAAAAAAGGTGCAATTTAGGATATTTTGAGGTTTTTCCAAAGATGTGAAATCCATATTTTTGGAGAAAAATCACCCAGAACTGAGCATTCATGATTTTTACACAATTTTGGCCATGGAGGAGGTTGAATACCATCTAGAAGAAAGATAAGAATATCATTTAGTTATCTAATAAGAGATTTATCACATGTTGGTTTTTTTTTATGTATAAATGACAAGCTAGTGAAGCTGGGAAGACATCTTTAGATTTAAAACTTTGTAATTCAATTGTGATGTTCATACTCATAAACTTCTTCACTTTTTCAAGCTTCATTTTCAGTAATATATGTTGTCTCTTTGAGTTTCTTTAGCTGGTAGTATTCAAGTGTGCAAGCTAAGGTGTGGAGGCCCCCCATTGTCTAAGCATGTGCACTATTTTCTTCATTGTGCATAGTTGTGGATTGCTATAGCAAAAGTGCTAGTATATATATATCTCTTATTTGTTTTTATTTTATGTTCAAACTTTAATGTGTAAATAAATATTTGTTTTCATTCATCATAAATCATATTGTATATATATTAATTATTGTATTTTCCTATGTTCATAAATTCTTCATTTAAGTTACATCCTTGTTACTTCTTTATCATAGTTTATACGTTGTAGTGTTCATGAACAAATTAAGTTTTCTTTCCGTAGAATAGCTATTTCTTTTGAGAGACAAGTTTAGTATTGTAGGGTTAAGTAAAATATTGAGGATTCTAATGGAGTATTGTTGCAATTCCTTGAGACACCTAAGGGAATGACCCAAAGTCTCTACAACCGTATTTTCTACGAGTAGGGACCCTAATGCATGCTTAATCAACCAATTCAATCTTGAATCAATTATGTTTTATTTCTTTAAACTAGTTTTCCATTCAAGTATGTGTGCACATAATTTATTCCTTGATCAATAACCTACATAAGCGAAAAGAGCACTATTGTGTGAGCCTTTCTCAAGGCATCTTTCATCTCATAACATGATATTTTTCCTACGTAAGATTCTGTAGTCAAGGTTGAAAAAAATTAGTTACTTTCTTGTTGGATTGATTACTTTCTAGTTACCTTCATTTTACATGTGTGTTAAATCCTTCTTTCAAACCCTCAATCTCACCAATTGACAGAGTAATGTTGTGAAGAACACACTTTAGTGGCACATTTCACTCCACAACCTGATTTTATACCATTGGAACCGTGACAATAGAAGGTTGAAAGAATTAGATTTCATTTGAGGTTTTAAAGATTAGATCAGATTGCACTTTCTATATTTCAAAGAGTAGTTGATGATCATCTTCAAGTTTGGATTTTTTTCTTAGTTTGTAGAACAAGTTTCAAAGTTAATTCCCTCACATATAATGATTGTGTCTCGCAAGTTTACGAACCCTGGATTAACATAACAAGTGTCCTATTTATGAAAATAAATTAGGCTGAAAATAATCTCAGGATCAACATTGGTTTCTAACATAAATTCTTCCATATTGGTTTCTTTTTTAATAGCTCCATCTAAGTCATTTATTTGTGTATATCTAATGGCATAGTTTACATTTGCATGCATTGCAATCTTAGAACACCCCAAAATAACAGGATCATTTGGTCGCTACTCTTATGGAATTTGATTCAGGGTCTTAAAAAATTTAAGATTGAAATCTCTTATTCTTTCTCCCTTTTTCAGATGAATTTGAGAAAATTGAGTGAGCAACCTGTGATATGCAATATGTGGTGCATACATAGTCATGAACATATTCTCTAGGTCAACGAATGATCTGATTGACTGGGCCGGGAGAGAAAGGTAACATTCATAGGCTGGTCCAATCAAGGTCTATAGAAAGAATCTCACCATCACATCATCATGCTCAATTAGATTGATATCACGAAAAGATAAAAATTTATCCATGTGTCTCTTTGGGTCCATAATCTCGTCTCCTTAAAAAACTAGAAAAACTACTTGAGGGAGGGTCAGTAATGTATGTTGTTTTCCTAGCAAATTGAGAGGACTGGACCTAGCCCTTCTTCTTGGGATTCTTTGTCTTTCTTCTCGATTATTAGGAATCGCATTTCTTTATTATTTGTTCCCCATAATTAGGGTTCTTGTTATCTTTGATCTAGAACTTTCACCAATTTCATGAAGTTGTGGTTTTTTTCTCTTACTTCTCGTTAATGGACCCTTGTAAAATTTCAGTTTTTCTTGGATTCACGCCCTTCTTCTTTGTCTCAACGCTATCTCTTTTTCTTAATCATGAGCAAGGGTTTCCCACGATATTTCGAGCTCTTCTCGACTTCTTATTGTTGTCAAGACTAAATCATACAACTAATGCAGAACACTTACTTGATTTCTTAGTCCGACTTGTAATTGAGGTTGAATAGGTTTTGGTTGAGTCATTAATATTCTGGTATGCGAAACCAGCCTTTTGTTCTTCCCAGTATGGTCGCTGAAAATGTTGAAGTTCATATTGGTTACAATCCCAACAACAACCTTGTGAAGATAAAATATCCCCCTACATTTTTATAGAGGTGGTGCTCCTCTATTATTTCTGAAAGATACTACTTGGTGTTCTATGAAGAATACGAGAATACCAAATAGTAAGCCCCAATATTTATTGCTTGAAATAAAATACAAAGATACTATTCAAGTATGAAAGAATATTCACATAAACAAGTCCCGAGAGAAGGACCAGGAATATTTCAAAGACTGAAATAAAATATATACATAGTATTATACAACAATAAGAAAACCATAATATGGAAACAAGACATTCCTCACATCCATCACAACGTAATAAAATTTCGTCACATTCATGATATAGAAAGATAAAAGCCCACAATTGTAGACAACTTTAAAAGAGTTTTTCATTCATAACAAAAGAGAATATTATAGGTCCATTTCAAAAATATCGTTCTTATGAACTCAAAGTTTGAGAAATCATTTAATTTACACCCCAAAGTAGTTATCTTAGGAGTTCAAAAATAAATAGTTTGTTTCACAAATAAATAAAAGGATTTTGTTTGTCCGAATGGACTGAGATGGGGCTCCCATGGACCATAAAAGAAAGTGTAAAAATATTGGATGTGAAAGAAGAAAAAGGAGGCAATGAGAGATTGGTTATGGGTTCTCAGAAAACTGAAAATACACAACTGGATGATTTCTAGACAAGAAGTATAAAGAATAGGGGACTATGAAAGATGAACAATTTAGTTACTATGATGGACTCTCTCTCTCTCTCTCTCTCTCCTTGAGGTTTCTTTTGTAATCTCCTTGGTCGAAATTCCATGACCGGTTGCAACTAACTCTTCTTGATCTAGTTTTGTTATTTTAGTTAAGGCATTTTTTAACCAATTTTCAATATAATCTCTCATTGGCGCAACAATTATTTATTGCCTTACTTTTATGTCAAATAATGCACTTTCTCGATCTCTAAATTCTATTGAAATTCGGTGCAGTGTATCTTCAATATCTTCATTTTTATTTACATAACTAACTAACCAACTTTCCACTTATAATTCTGAGTACTCGGTCAAGATATTAAATCTCTCAGTTGATGCAGTCTTTAGTAATTCCAACTTTTCTTCAAATTGTTCCTTTGACATAAGAATATAATTTAATATTAATGTTGGGTATTCAATTTCTATAGTTGTTCCATCTAAATCCAACTCAATTAATTTTAAATACAACTCTCCGATTTTGACACTTATAGTGTCACAATCGACCAATATTTCTTTTAGACACTCTATTTTATTTATCTAACCTGCCTTAAGTTGTTTTATGCTGACTGCAGAAGGAAAATCCTCTTCTTTTCTTCTGCACTCACTCATACTCGAAACTTTCATAACAAAAGTAGAAATAGCCCCTTTATAGAACTCCTCATCATTTTCCATATCCACTTGAAGGTGTTGTCTCAAATTTGTCGTTCTTGATCCCAAAGAAACAAAACTATTTGTAAATTCCCATGCATCGAGAATAAGAGAAATTGTTTTCTTGATGTTTTCTCAAACATATTTTCCGACAGTAGCGAGTAAGGTCGATGTTCCTCTTAATATCGAACTAGATTCTGGTGTTCCATAAAAAATATTCCAAGGATGCATTGTAGCAATTGGAATGGAAAATATGGGTGGGGGAGTCAAAGCACTTTATAATTGTTTGATTCTTTCTTTTAGGTTGGCATTTTCACTTTCCATTTCTCCAACTGACATTTTCAAGGCTTCAATTGTAGCTTCATGGATCTATACAATTTTAGACTGTGGAACTTCATTAAGGTCGAGTTCCGAGCTTGATTTTTTTTGAACTTTTTTATTTTTGAATGAACCTTTTTAATAACTAATTTCTTTGATCATTTTTCAATTGGGGAATTGTGCAAAGTTAGGGACTCTTCTTCAAATATAATTGGTTCCTATGTATCCCAATTCTGTTGTGACTTCTCTACTTTCCAGAATTCTTTGTTCTTCATCAGAAAATTCTATGTCCTCAATGTTCACATCCAATTCCATATCTTTAAGAACAATATCTTCTTCAGGTATGACCTCACTTCCTCCTTCCTTATTTATTTGTATTTTCCTTTTACTGGTCACTGGGAGCTTGTGGGGTCTTTCCAGAATTCCTTTAGTAGGGTTCTAATATCCTCCATCATCAGAATTGTCTATTGAATATTTCTTTTGTTCCTAAGCTGTAGACTAAGATTTTTTTTTGGTAGATCGCGTTTCTGAGAAGTGTTAGTAGATCTAGTACTTGTTGTGTTTACAAATCTTCTCCATTCTCTATGTTGATCAGTGCTGCTAACAATAGTTTCAATATCCTCTTGTTTCTTTTCAATCAACAATGCTTGAGGGTTTTGGCTATCATATTCTTCTTCTCCGAATAGGAAAGTATTAGAAAAAGAGACATTGTAACCCACATATGTCATATGTTTCATAAACAACTGGTGAGGGTCAAACCCTTTGATTTCATCTTCTAACTTTAAATTGAATTGGTCAAATTGAACTGAAAATTCATCAATATTTGCAGTATTTCTCAGTATTATTTCTCCAATCTTCCATGATAGAGAAATAAATTGCATTTTCCTCTTTTCATGAAAGAAATGGGCCCATAATCTATAGTGCATGAATGCTTCCACAATAAACATCTTGTTGGACACATAAAACATGATATATGAAGGTTTTTCATGGGGAAAATAAATTATGATAATATTGAAATGCTCCATAGCTTCAAAGCTTCCTCTTTTATCCAAGAACATTGATGCTTCTAAAGATAATCTTAATGTTTTTGGTCCGAAAATAAGTTTCTTGAAAGAAGAAATGAAAGAATTATGTACTTCATAAAAATGGTACATAGCCTTTTGCTTCCATAAGGTGGAATACCACATATGTACATGGTCGACTTTATAATGGACTTGTTTAGATAAATGCAAACATTTGAAAACATGACAGTAAGTAATGGCGAAGGTTATATATGAGGACATATAGAATTTCTTGTTCTTCCTTAAATTGGCCAACTGAAAAGATAGTTCTCCAGAGATAATTATCGCCTAATAAAAAATTGTGTTCTCGTGAATTGCAAAATGAAATATACCCAAAGCCAATCGAGGGATAGTAGCCATAGAATCTTGTCCGACTACTTTGGAAAATAGTCATGCCATTTCTTGGTAGGAATTTTTCAACAAACTAACCTAGATACTTCAAACGTCTTCTTGTATCACTATTGGATCTTGAATATACTCTCGTAGAAGGTCCAATCCAATGTTTCTTTCTTTCAACAAATCCTTAGCTTCATCCCCTTTGAATATGATTGTTGGTTTTAGGAATCTAAGCATTCTCTTGAAGAGCGAAGGTGTAAAATAAGCAGGGGAATCTCCTTGCAGCTGCATTATTCTCTGGTTTTTATCAAATTTGTTGATGCACCACAAAATTAACTCTTTAAAATCATAAACTTCAGGGACGCAGCCTGCCAAAGAAATTCCTGACTTCCAAATCTGGTTCAAACTCCTCTCTAGAAGCGACAATGAGGAGTAATACTTGTATTCCCTTGACCACTGAAACCTTTGATCTTCCCATCCAAATGAGTTTATAGTATCTCCGCAAAAGTACTATTTTCTCTCGATCGCCATGCTTAATCAAGTTGGTGGATTAATGTACAATCCCTTTTAGAACGTTATTACCAACGAAAACCTTTTTACCATAATATGATTTGAGGCTCTTCTTTCAAAGGATGATTAATACATATTAAATTTTGAAATGATGAATAATTGTCTAGAGAAGATATCCATTACTAATGACCTTTTAATACTTAACCCATTTGTTATTTTTGCAAGATTTGCATTAAATGTGCATCGGGGAGAGTGACAATATGTGACCTAGATTATCGTGGGGGAGAAGAATCAGGAGTATGTTGGGGAATAATGAAATGAGCACAAACCCGCAGTGGGATTTCGAAAAATTGACTAAGTAAAGGAATCGGTCAAACATAGAGGATCGAGGGTATGTATGAAAGAACAAATGAAATTATTCTGGTCCATAGTGAAGTTTTTAATAATTTTTCTAAGTGTTGAGAGATCCCATAGGTAATGTAGTACGAAGGGTCGATGGGTATGGAGTGATGAAAAACAATAGAAAGTCGTGGAGTCATGGGTTTGCGGGGGTGAAAGGTAAGAGAAAGAGAAGTCATAGCAACCTGTGGAGCGCGATATAAAAATTGACTAAGTATAGGAAATCGGTCGGATGGAGGGGTCGTGATTATAGACAAGTGAATCGGAAAAATATCTTATACCCATGGTAAGATATTTTGAAAAATTCTAAGTATGGGTGAAAAATGAAGGCGGCAGAACACGATGTGGTGTTTTGAAGGCCACAAAATTTTGGACTTGAAGAAAAGGTGCCTCATGAACCTGCGACAATTTGAAATTTTTCCAAGTATAAAAAAAAAGAATTTACAAAAGAGAGTTTACGAATGGCTTAACACATTTGGGGATCAACATCAATCTACTTAAAACCAATAAATGTTTTGTTTATTTATTAGTTAAGGAAATTCACCTTTTTAATTAATTTATGTATAATGCAACATTATATTCTATATTCTTCGTAAAGTCAAGTGAAAACTATTTGAATTTTGTTGAGTTAACCAATTTTCGTTAGTTCATAATTTGGATTTGAGATATTTCATTAATAGCTTAAAATTTATGTATATAATTAGTTATATCTAGTTTTTAGTTTTTATTAAGTTTGTAGAGAATATTAACTAGAATGGTGTTTTTATACTATTTCAATTGGATCAATGAAGGTTGTATCCTTTGACATACTTAAATGTATATGATTTGGATTGTGTTGATTGAGAACTAGTAGATTATACTATGTACCATCATGTTTTTAATGCTTTAATCAATTTCTCTTTAACATGTAGTCTTTTCAATCGATTTGAAAGTAACTTTTGGCAATGTACATCACCTTTTGACCATGTGAAAACCTATGCATATATATTGTAGATAGGATCCAATGGTTGGCATTGCATGTAAGAATTTGATTGTTGTGGTTAGGGCTTTTTCGTCTTTATTAGGGATTTTTCGTCTTTATTAGACTCATTTTACAAGTTATTCTATTTGTTAACTCGAATTACTTTGTTATGTTTGTCACATATATATATAATTCAAAGAAAATTTAGAAGCAATTGGAGACAAATTGGATGAAGATGGACTCATCATGACAACTCTTAATGGTATCACAAGACCTTGGGATGCCTTCATCCAAACCATCTGTGCAAGAAAAGAGAAACTCCAATTTGATAGTCTATGGGAATAATGTGTTCAAGAAGAAGCAAGAGTAGCCAATCGATAAGTCATACTATTAAGGGATGAATATCAATCCCTAGTTTCTCATGCTAAAGGACGAAAGAAAAGGTCTCATTTCCAAAAGGAGACCCACCTTCATAAAGAATCTCACTCCCCAAAGAGATTCACCCACTTCCATAAAGAATATCACCCTCCAAGGAGATTCCAGAAATGTCACAAGGGTCAAAGAAAGGAAAAAGGTTTCTCCTCTTATCAATGTTATCATTGTGATAAGATGGGACACATTGCTAAGAATTTTCCTGCCAGAAGAGAAGAATAAAAGAAGAGAAATAACTAAAGACATCATGCCCATGTAGTTGAAGATGATGAGCCACCCAAGAAGGTGACTAAAGAAGAAATTGAAGATTATGTTTTATTTTTCGCCCTCTCAGGATCCTTGACACCTGGAAAGGATACTTGGCTCATACACAGTGGTGCCTCTAAGCACATGATAGGACAAAAAGACATTCTCTTTAGTCTTACAAAAAATGACTTCCCCCAGAAAGTTTCACTTGGAGATGATTATTAGTATTGAATCAAAGGAATGGGAGAATCCACCTAAAAACTGGATTCAGGGACTCCGATGAGAATGCAGGATGTAATTTATGTACCAGGTTTGAAAAAGAACTTACTTTTTATCTCATCTCTAGATAAGAAAGGTTTCGGGGTTGCATTCATAGATGGTGAAGTTCTTATGTGGCCTAAAGGAAAAACCATAGAAGTTGCAGTTGTTATTGGAACAGAAGAAGGTAGTTTGTACAAGTTAAAAGTCACTCAGAGACAACCTTGACACACTCCATTGAGAGTCCTTGTGAATTTTGGCATAGAATACTATCTCACGTCAACTACAAAGCCTTACCATATGTAACCAAGGTAGTTACAAGTTTACTAGAATTTAAGGTTGATCATGAAGGTGTATGCAAGGAATGTGCACAAGGAAAGAACATAAATAATCCTTTCCCAAAGAAAGACAGTAAAGTAGAAGGAATCTTGGAGTTCATCCACTCATATGCATGTGGTCCACTACCATCGACCTCTCTAAGTGGGTATGTATACTATGTGTCATTTATTGATGATTACTCTTGTAAGACTTGGGTTTATTTCTTGAAATTAAAATATGAAGTACTCGGAAAGTTAAAGGAATTCAAAGCCTTGGTAGAAAACCTCTTCGAAAGGAAAATCAAGGTACTCAAGTCAGATAATGGAGGAGAGTACACCTCAAATGAATTTGGAAGTTTTTGCATAGATGTTGGGATTAAGATGGAGCTCACCACTCCCTATAATCCTCAACAAAATGGTGTAGCAGAAAGAAAGAATAGAACAATTATGGAAGCAATGAAGACTATGATTCATGATCAAGATCTTCTAATGCACTTATGGGCTAAAGCAGCAAGAACAACAATTTATGTCCAAAATAGATTATCCCATAATGCACTTGGATTCAAAACCCCCGAAGAAATGTTCATTGGAAAGAAGCCGGAAGTAATCCATCTAAATATATTTGGTTGTCCAGTGTTTGTACACATTCCGAAATAAAGAAGAACTAAGTTGGATCCTTCAGGAAAGAAGGGAATATTTGTTGGATACTGTGAGATCTCTAAGGCCTTCATAATTTACATACCAGGTTACCATCATATTGAGATCAGTAGAGATGTAACCTTTGATGAATATGTGACACTCAAAATATCAAGGAAATGCTAGCTTGAAGAAGTATATGAAGAAAAACTTGTAGCTCCCAGAGTTGCAGAACATGTGAAGGAAGTTACAGTTACCCATGATGTTGAGATTCCAGAAGATCGTGATATGATAGAATCTCAAGAACCTCCCTGGATGGCGATATCTCACAAGAGAAAGTCAGCTTGGGCGAGGGAACTTATTCAATATGGAGAGAAGTATTGTGCCCCAGAATAAACCATGAGACAAAGAAAGAAACCTAAGTCATTCTCTAGTTATATGGCCTTGATGTGTGATCTCATAGAAAAGGAACATGCTTGCTTTGAAGAAGCCATTCAGAAGAAAGAATGGGTGCATGCCATAACAAAATAATACTAGTCCATTATAAATAATGATGTATGGGAAGTAGTTCCCAGACCAAATAACAAAGATGTGGTATCTTCCAAGTGGATATACAAGATAAAACATGCAACAATCAGAAGTATTGAAAAACATAAAGAAAGATTTGTGGCTCGTGGTTTTTCTCAAAAGGAAGGTATTGACTATGAAGAGACATTTACTCTTGTAGCCAGATACACTTCTATCAGAACCATCATAGCTCTTGCAGCCAAAATGAAGTGGAAGTTACACCAGATGGATGTGAAAACAACCTTCTTAAATGGTGTTATTGAAGAATAAGTGTATATAGAGCAACCACAAGGGTTTGAAGTTGAAGAAAGATATGTACGGGTTTAAGCAACCTCCTAGAGATTGGTATGGCATAATTGATAGTTTCCTGATGAGCTTGGGATTTATCAAGAGTAAAGTTGATTCTAACCTTTACTTCAAGGTTATGAATGATGAGTCAGTTATATTACTATTGTATGTGGATGATTTATTCTTAACAGGAGAAGAAAAACTCATCATAGATTGTAAGAAGAAGCTCGCTACAGAGTTTGAGATGAAAGACCTAGGCTTGATGCATTATTTCTTAGGTCTTGAAGTTTGGCATAGCCCGAAGAAGATATTCCTTAACCAAGGGAAGTATGCAGTTGAAATACTAAAGAGATTTGATATGTTGGAATGTAAATCCATGAACACACCCATGGAAACAAAGTTGAATCTCTTGGTTGATACTTCGTCAAAATTGGTTGATGCTACACTATATAGACATATTATTGGTTCGTTTATGTATCTGATGAATACCAAGCCAGATATATGCTTTGTTGTGAACACCTTGAGTCAGTATCTGGTAGACCCCAGACGTGTTCACCTTGTAGTTGCAAATCATGTGATGACATACCCTAAGGGTACATTGGATTGTGGTCTCTATTATACTGAAGATCATGACTTCAGACTGTATGGTTATACTGATTCAGATTGGGTTGGAAGTGATTTTGATAGAAAGAGCACTTTAGGATGTTGTTTCAGTCTGGGGTTAGCCATGAATTCATGGAAAAGAAGGAAGCAATCCAGTATTTCTCTTAGCACAGAAGAAGCAAAATACATTGCAGCATGTTCCACTCGTTGTGAAGTCGTATGGATTCGAAATTTGTTGAAATTTCTATTCGATCTGGAGATAGAATCCACCGTGATTCTATGTGATAACCAGAGTTGCATAAAAATGACAGAGAACCCAGTGTTCCATGATAAGTCGAATCACAAAGAGATACGATATCACTACATTCGTGATATGGTGCAGAGGGTAGTTGTAAAGCTCCAATATGTTGGCACAAATGAGCAGGTTGAAGATGTGTTGACCAAGCCTTTGTCTCATGTGAAGTTTGAGTACTTCCGAGACAAGCTTGGTGTTGTCTGAAAGGACCTCCCTCGAAAGGAGTGATGTTGATGATACTATGGTATCTTGACCAACAACAGGTAGCTCCATTAGGATTTTATATCATAGGGGATTGATCATCCCTGGGCAGATCTCAAAGGTTCGGTAAGGACAATCTATCAGAGTACATGTGCATGTATATGCCAGTTGTGGTCAGTAGTGGTATCTCCATTAGGATTTTGTATCCTAGGGAATATTTTGATTCCTGGGAAGATCCTGAAGGTCCGGTAAGGACGGTTTGTCAGAGTACCACATGGTATCTTGTTAGGATTTCATATCCTATGGAATCTTATGATTCCTAGGAAGATATGGAAGGTACGGTAAGGACGGCCTGTCAAAGTACCACACAATGTTGTTGTTGCGCCTGCCTCATTCTGTTTCCATATGATGATGATGTTTTTGTCTCAACCTCATGTTGTTGATGATGGTGTACAAGCCTCAGCTTGGTGATATTGTTGCATTAGTGTTATGTTAATTAATGTTGATGTTTCAGCTTCATGCAGATGATGATGATGATGCTACTCCAACTCCATGTTGTGAACGATGTTGATATTAATGATGAGAAAAACTTCTGATGATTTGTAGATGTGTCAGTCAATGTTCCAGATGTTGATGATTTTGATACCCTCTCTCTCTCCTGATGATGTTGTATTGGGTTATGTCAGTAAAATACCCTTCTCGTTAAGGGGGAATGTTGAAATATTGTAACTTTGAAGAATATTCTAATTATATTTGAGTTATTATATTATAGATCAAATCCCTTTTTATGGATTGGTAAAACCATATTTATATGGTGGTATTTGTAAAGTTGTCCCCTAGGGTCTATAAAGTGGTTTTAACCGCTCTTGGAAGAAGGCGTCCCTACTAAGTGAAGAGACATAACCCTAGCACATTCTCACTGGTATTTATAAGTGATGATGGTGCCTCACTTGTTCACTCACTCACTCACACTTCTAGTGTGCATATTTTGAAGGAAGCTGCAGTTGCAAGAAGAAGGAGAAGAGAGGTGCATGCTCAGTCCTAGATTATTCTTGGTGGTTTGGTCTTAGTCTTGAAATTGTATTGGCAATCTATTATTGAGGAATTTTTTGTTGGGTTTTCTCCCCCATGACGGTTTCCTAGGATAAAATGTTGTGTACCTTGTGATTGTGTTTCTTTTAGTGATCCTCTTTATGTTGTTGTTTTGGAAATACATTGAATGCTCTAGTAAATTGAAAAGAACCTAATAACAACATTAAACTTAACACCTTGTACAATTCCTAAGGTGTTGATAAAGATAAATAGATCAATGTGTCTAACATTTCTAGAAAAAGTCTAGATCTATCATCTTTTTTTATACAATTCAACTTAGAGAATCCTCTTTCACAACTAGTAGTGCTAGCAAGAAGAGTAAGAACAATTTGTTGCAATTTCATTAAATTTGGGTAAGATTCACACCACTCGGGTTCTCCTCCACATAGTTCACATGCTCCAACTATGTTTTTCTTTAGATATGCCCAATGTAGAGTAATAGTAAAACTTTCCATTTCAGCTTCTCATTTTTTGTATTAATTATTGGTGAGTCTCCAATATCAAAATTTTCACATAGGTGTCTCAACCATTGTTTTGTTTTAGAGTCTCTTTGATTCACTTCTTCAAAGTAAGAACATGGATTGAATAATTTGGTCTATTGAATATTGGAAAATTTGTAAACTTTGTAAGTTTTAAACCTGCGAAGTAAAGTAATGCATATAGATTCTTAAGCAAAACATAAATTATTCAATGGCTCATTCACATAGTACACAAAGATTTATACCAGAAACCCTCAACCAGGGAAAACCTTTCTTATATTCATTATCTCGAATTTCACCATTCACCATACAATATATACAATGTTTTTATCCATTCCATAGATACCAAAACCCTAATTCCTTAATCCAGGATTAATTTAGAAAACCGCTAAAAATAGCAAAAATTGCCCAAAAAAAAAATTCAGGGAGCTACCCTGAACGCTGCACGTAACCAGGGGGGGCATACCTGGCCCCTCCTGGGACCCCCCTAGGAAGCACCCCGTGCACACGACACAAATATCACTGCTAGAGGGATATCCAGACACAGTTGTCAAACCTGATGTGCCCACACACACACACATGCAAAGAATATAACATATACCCAACATTCTCCCACTTGTTGTTTTCTTTGCATCCAGGGGTCCACAGGGTTATATAGTCAACAATGCCCATTGTTACTCTACACCAGGAGAACTTTTCTATGCTCACAGACTTTGTCAATAAATCTGCAACATTCTTCAAAGTGTCAACCTTTTCTGGCAACACCTTCTTTTCCTTAACCATGTCTCTCACAAAGTGATATTGAACATCAATATGCTTTGTCTTCGAATGATAAGCTGGGTTCTTTGCTAGGAATATTACACTCTGACTGTCATAGTCTAATCTCATTGATTTTTGTACCAACCCAATACCTGAACACAATCTCTGTAACCATACTGCTTCCTTGCTTGCATGAGTGGCTGACATGTATTCCACTTCTGTAGTTGAGAGTGCTACTACAGCTTGTCTTTTGCTCATCCAATTGATTTCTCCTCCAAATAGGTTAAACACATACCCACTTGTACATCTTCTGCGATCCAGATCTCCAGCCCAATTTGCATCAACAAAGCCTGTTGGTTATGGAGCCTGATTATCTTCCTGATTTAGAGGTCTTTTACTTTCAGCCGTGTTTATACCCCATGAAGTATTTACACCCCAGAAGTATGTACATTTTTCCACGCGGGGGAGTGTAGAGGGGGGGTACCCCCTCTGCGGGGTCCGGGGGCAAGTGGGCCCCCAGCGGGGGTTCGGGGGCGAAGCCCCCGAAGCAAAAATTGCCTTGTAAAAGTATATTGTAATTTCATTGTAAATCTGGACCGTTCATTATAAGGTCGCAGATCTAACGATAGAGATTATGTTAGGGTTTTTTCCCTAGAAGGCAACCCTCTTTTATGAGGGAAATGTATTGCGGCTATGTATGTTGGCGAGTATTGTATTCTGAGAGAGGAGACTGTGAGAGAAAGAAGATGAAGTTACAGCGGGTTTTGCTGTAAGTTGTATCCCTTCATTTTGCTGGATAATAATAAAGAAAGGACCTGGCAATTTCTTTGGTGGACGTAGCCCACACTGGGTGAACCACGTAAATCTATGTCTCTCTTGTATTGTGTATCTTCTGTGTTTTGTTTCTACATTTGTTTTATTTTATTTCTCTGCGGTCCTGTTTTTCTAACAACTGGTATCAGAGCGTAAGGTAACTCGCAGGAAAAGAGGGTTCCTGGTTCGAGTGGGAGCAATGCCAGAAAATGGAAAGTTTAGGGTCAAGAAATTTAACGGCCAAAACTACCAGTTATGGAAGATGCAGATGGAAGATTATTTATATCAGAAGGATCTATTCCTACCATTGAGCGGAGTAGCAAAGAAGCCGGCGGCCATGAAGGATGAAGAATGGGAGATTCTTGACAGAAAGTAATGCAGCTGGTGTTAGTGAAATGAAACTGACAGAGCTAAACTTAGTTGTCTGTCGCTATAATTGGCAGTTTGGTTCTTTTGACAGGACTATTGTCGAATTTGACGAATTAAGCACTTTTTGTTTTATTAGCACCCAACGGA